>QNGE01001269.1:11265-62818 GCA_008508345.1 Paragonimus westermani | reverse complement strand
GCCTTTTGCGAAGCGATTCTCATTCGAACTCACCAACCGACGTTATGTGCACAGAAGTGGTTGAAACAACCGGTCGGGTTGCCATGGTCATGATTACATAATAATATCTGGTGTGCTTGTATGTGTGTCTAGTCCCTGTGTGTCGTCAAATATTTGTTGTATATAACTGGCATGTTTTACGTTTGCGACTGATGAGAGTAAATGAAATGTTAACATATCGCAATATATGTCTCCATTCTGCTCTGATAATTTTCAGGTGTTTACGCCGCATATGCGTTCGAACTAAGTTTTTTGGCCAATAAGCTTTACGAACAAATTCGATGTCGCTGGTGATCGTTGTTTTCAGTCAACTGAGGCTGAGTGAACACAACCCCATTTGCAGAAGGTTTTGCGTAAGCTCAGGTTATTTGAACGTTCCCATTCACAGAACCGCTCCAGTTCATCCTCCCCACGCTGCCCTGGCAACTTTTTCAACAATGTGCTCCTTCTTCTTCCAAATTTTTGGATAGAAGTATAATACTATCGCACCTTGAGAGTAAAACTGTGATGTATCTCGCCTCTCTCGCAGCGATGAACTTCACACTTAGAACTTTGAAAAACATGCCAACAAGGCCTTTTGTGTGCTGGCAGAAAGGCCAACGAGGTAATTTTTACGAACTGGATGATCTTTTCATGACAGTTCTGTCGCCGTGGAGACAGCATAATACTCATATTCTTCGTTTTTAGATCGCCCTTCCATCGGCATATTTCGGCGCTCAATATCGCAAAAACTGCTGGCCTAAGCTTCGTCCCCTCAAACTTCAGCTGCGACATAGTAGTCTACAGGAGTCATGGCTCATGAGGAATCAAAAGTTTGCCCTAAACACGTAAATGTTGTTGGCTCTCTTCGAAGCTCAAAAGCCCTTCTTCAACGTCACTTTCTAATTTTGTTCAGAATTCGCGCCTCTTTTTCGCACTTCAACACTACTCTACTGTATGCTTTGTAGACGGAAGTAGAAAATCTCTCCAACTTGCAGCATAGGGCATCTTTTGACACTCCATCTGTGCATTCCATTTGAATATTCAGGAAGCGTAGCCACCATTACTTCAAGAAATCTGGCACCTCTGATTTTAAGTAGCTGTCTGTGTTGAGTGTTTGGCGGAAGCTGATTACCATGCTCCCTGTCTTCATTTGTTTCACTCGCGTTGGTCGTTCTTCTAACGCTCGAAGTCCTCTTGATAGCAACTGTGGGCTTTCTTTACAAAGACTTACACGACCATTCGATTTACACAGGTGGCAAATCCTTCTTCCCACGCACGTTAATCTCGATGTAGTAAAAAAAGCTTGGTATTCACTTCTCGGAGCCTGTTCTCGTGCAGTTTGTTCGTCTCTAGTTCATGCTGTCGGACATTTGTTAATGTGTACCTTGGTTCCATTTGAGTTTCAACGATCCACAATCACGTGACTGGTCGTATGTATTCATGTCCTTGTGAATCGTTGGCCTCAGAACTTTTCGGTTTGATGGATCCAATATCGAGGTATGTTGTCGATTTCTTCCACCCACGTTTTTACTATTTTTCTCGTGGATCGGTTACCCATTATTAAGGGACTCACCAGTTCGACCATCTCCTATTTTGGGTAGAAGTCGGTGGCCTAGTGGACCTAAAATCCATGGACGCCTGCTGCATCCACAGGCGCGACTACTCTGGACTTGACCTATTGACAAACTTTACCAGTAGGCTGGACCTAACTCGAAGAATCACTAGACATACTGGATCTACACCTAATTTGAGCCGCGAGTCCTGTTAACCGAACCTAACTTTTGTGACTCCGCAACTTGAACTGCGCGCGCATGAGAACAAAGAGATGGTTTGTTAAATCCTCTACAGTGAGCTACTAGACACTCAAGAGGAGACGCAATCTTGACAACTTGCTCATGAAAGAAATCCTTTGTCACAATATTTGGGTAGAAGTATCCAAGATTCCTAGTTGCGCTATGCAACTATCAAGGCTTACATTCTAGTCATGACAATTATGCGGTTTATAATCAAATTGGCAGAAACGCGTCATACAGATTTCATATCATTCGACAGGCTTCATTTCCGTTTGCCTCGTTGTTGGAACGTATGTATAATTTGAACAAGTACTGCAGCTTCTATATCACAGGCTTTGCTTGTGTTACCCGTCTGATATCTTTTACAAGTGTAAACTGAAGATACATTTCAACCATGAGGAGATGTGGCGGAGTGACCGTAAAGCAGCGGACGCTTGTGAGGGATTTCCAACGGTGAAAAAGTCTGAAAACACCGCTGTGGTATGTGAATTTCATGACAGCCATGTATGCTACGTATATGTCGCCGTCCACACTCTTCCGTTACCCTATGTCAGTGGCCTGCAGAGAGACCTATCCCTACCTTTTGTCACTGTTGTATAATTTATTGATTCAGCAAAAACAGGGATTGTTTAAGGTTTCAGAGGCCAGTATACCAGGCAGTGGAGGGCACTCTTCTCTTGATACCAGAGTAGCCACAGTACAGTCTGTGCGCTTATAGCTTGCGGGGAGAGGAATTGGGAGCCCTCTATTTTGTGCCCAAATCCCACACGTTCAGTTATTCTCTGTCCCGAAACTTACGGTCAAGCAAAACGTTACGAAGCAAGCAATTCTCTCACAATGTTCTCAGAAGGTAACTGGTTAAGTCCCGCTGGTCACATAGGAACAAAATGAGGAGCCGAGTCTGTCGTAGGCCGCGTAAGACGCAACGTACTTCGGTGTCTATGGGCTTCAAACAGCTGCTTTTGCCCAGCTGTCCCCTGGAACCCCAAGCTGCAGTCTTGGAGCGAACTCGAAACGTGAACACTGTCATAAATTTGGCTTGACATGGTTTCCGGAAAAACCGCATCGTTACAAAGAGGGACAAGCAACTCAGGTCACTGGAGCAAGGTATGAGGGCGATCGAAAATATGCACAAACGGGTCGCTCAAATTCCTGCACAAACTTAATCAGGGTAAGCTTCAGTGACATACTAGTGGCACCATTGACCAAGTCAGCTAATTTTTGAAACCCTATACCACCCAAAATGGGATAAAAGCCGATTTCTGGTGAAGTTTCTGACAAGAATTTCGGGAGGTGTCAGCGAGAAGAGAGCTTTCAGTCGCAGTTGGGGTCTAAAGGTTGGGTTGTCTGAAGTGATGGAACCACAGGGCACCCGCACGTCATTTATTTATGTAAGTGACAGCAACTAATAAGTGCAAATTCAAGGGATGCCAGGCCTTATGGTGCGGCAGTGTGCAGTTAGATCTGTTAAGCGCTTTAGTAGGTTTCTCCATCCTGATTTCATTTCTGTACCGAGTTTGCCGTTAGCTGTGCTTCATAGCACAGGTATTCAACCAAACGTGAATCTGAGAAAGACGGATTCACTTCTCACTTCTTGCTGCACTCAGATCGACTGTGACCGGAGAATACAATCGCTTGCATGACGGTGCCAGTCAAATCGTTTGGTAAATTATATGCCGAAGATCTGGTCGGCTTGGAGTCCCCCGCTATAATAATGAAAGCAGACAGCTTACAAAAACTGACCTCTATGGGCCTGCTTCGGCCCGAAGCTTGTAGACATGACACACTGTTACTGGTGAAGTCAATAACGTTGCTTCATCCGGTTCCACTTGGATCGGCTCAGATAGCATTATTTTCAAAAACACCTTGACCTAGTGAGGGCTATATTCTGTGAATTATGTGCGGCCCCAGGCCGAGACAGTTGCCAGTCCCCATTTCTGTATGTATCCTCACCATCAAATTGGCGTACCGATTGACGGAACTGTTGCCCAAAGGAGGATTTTGGTTGGCCAAATGACTGCCGACTGACCACGAAACCTTTGACACTGTTGCCTGCATCGAGTGCGCTGAAGTCGCCATTGAAAAATGGCTACTAACCATCATCTGAATGTATGTTAGGTGCTACGGCATCGATGAGAAACAATACCTAAGGAGATTAGGAGCCTGCCGTTGGCCACTGACTAAACTGGAAACGTGTTTCCTCGATTCGCACCACACAGTGGCGTGAAATACGAACAACCAACTGGGTGGCATGTCCATGAGAGATTTACAATATCCTGGATGCATTATGTAGCTGTAATTTTTGAAGTCAGTTTGTACTTACCATAATAAGTATTCCAGAGAGATCATCAGCTCAGTGCAGTATAGCTTCGCTTTTGATAGACCGCTGACGTTCCAAAATCCAGTGACTATGTCGAACTCGTTCTCAGCGGAGTACTAAAAATTGGGAAACGATCTCATAATGACCTTCAATGTAATGTGGCTAGTCTTCTGACTTGCTGACACCATGAGCCTTGATGCTGGGAATGCCCTATTGCATGAGGTTTTGCCAGTATGCTCGTCGGACACGCTTGACAACGCCGCTGAATACTATTTACCACGCATGCCTCCGTCTGTAGGATATTCCTAAACGAGGATTATGGGAATCCTATCATCGCCAACCACGTTTTCTAAGGGGTAAAATGTTTGCTATCATCATGGTTTTATTCGAATGGACCTACTACCGTTCCAAACATCAACATTTATGTTGCTCATTGTCCGATTTGATGTTGAGTTCTTTCAGGTACAGCCACATTTTACTTGCTGCCTCCGTTGTTTCGACACAATTGATAACACTAACCGCTTGTTGTCGTACGCAGACAATCGTATTTGTTCCCGTATTATACCGCAACAGCGGTGCTGGTGGCCGATTGGTTTGTCAGCTGACTATTAGAAGTGTATGCAACTGTAGAATTGCACACTGGCACCATTTTAAGTGTGTTAGTTTCAGACGGGAACAGCGCAACCTGATCACTCCCTCAACGGTGCCATTTATTTTTGAGTTGTGGAGAGGCTGTGTCAGTCTACTTCTGTCCTACAATCAAATGGTTGCTCCGGAAGTTTCATAGATAGGCACGGTGGAAAAAGGCACCACCTGAAGTAGTGGTCACTGTAGAGAGAAAGAGGGTCTGTATAAAACTACCTCTTGAAGGTGATCATTTCATATATCAAGCAACACAGCGAATGAGAAATTCAGTTAAGCGAACGTTCACTGCATCTCAACTACGTGTAATCGCTCGGACTCAGAAGTTACCAGTGCCTTCAATCAAAAGAGATCAGCTTGTCGGTGTCAATTCACATTGTGCTGATCAATGTGAGTGTAGCTGCGGAGAAAGTTACACAAACATAACTGAGAGATGATTGAGCTCCCTGATGGAGGAGAATTTACCCGAATGGGTAGAGTGGTCCCTGTTCCCGGAGAATGGCAATGTTGTTCAAACGCGTAGACAGCCAGTTTCCTCAGTCGCTAGACATGTCAAGACCAGCGGTCAAGTTAGTGATTCGTATTTTGCATTCAGAATCCTGCTACTTTATTCTAACCCGAGTTTCTTACGGTTTTCCGAGGGAGTTGCAATGAATCGACTCGGCCCAGCTCTCTTTGTTCAGAAACAGCTGTTCCTCAACCTGAGCCTTCCCTGAACTTACTGACTTATCCTTATCCGTTTGGCGATTATTCAACTCTCTGGTCGTTTGCTATATAAAAAACCACCCATGTTATTGTGAATTCGGTGCTGATGAGTGAGTGTGAAATGTTCGTGTTCTAACGGCTTTGTTCAAAATTAATGAGTTACCTATGTAATGGCTTAATCAACCAAATGATAAAAATGACCGAAATATGACAGTACCGAGGAATAGTTGTGTGCGCACAAACGAAACAGGAGACTTATCGATAAAAATAAAACCACTGACTGACATGTCGAGGTCTGCTGATTTGGATAGGCCACCACACACGGAGGTGAAACAGCGCCAGGTAGTTGGTTTGGACCACTTCGCATAAGTAATTTCAAATAGCCCGTAAGACAGTGAAAGATGAACGTTGGTTGGCCGGTAGATAGGCGGAGCTAAAAAAATTCATCCCGCGATTAATTCACTAGACGAAAATCTACTCAAAAGCAGAAGGGAGAGACGGTGCGCGTAAACTTTCGTTTATTCATTCTGTCATTCAAATTCAAAGGTGATGGTGGCGCATTCAGACAGGTGTACAGGTGATGTCAACAAAATGCTGTGTACAAGATGCACGAATACAAGTAAAATACGTAACAGACACTACATCCGAAGAAACGTAACAGACATTTCACCCGAACGATAGATGCTGGATGAAAAAATAAATTATTCGAGATCGCGCACGGGGAAATGGACAACCTCTTTCTAAACAAAACCGTTATTCACTTTCAAGGTGCCAGACGGATGGAAGCCGACATCGTTAACCACCTTACCTCACGTGCGGCCAGTTTCAATGGTACGCACGATTTGAATAGATGTTCAGTGTGGCACCTTTGTAGTGGCCCAGTAAGTCAAATGAAAAAAATGACCAAAATATGGTAAAATCAGAAGAAGCTGCAATGGTAATCAATATGTGCAAAAGGTATTCGTACAACCAAAAGAAAGACGCGTTTAAAAATGGAATGACTCACTGACAAGTCAAAATCCTCTGAACTAGATAGGCCACTACCTGAGAGAAGGACAGCGCCAGAAGGTAGGTTCGGACGACGACCGATAGATAACTCCACACGCAACATGGGACGACCAACGTTCGGTGTTGATACATCAGCAGGTACGCTGAACCAAAAAATCTACCGTATGATTACTTCACAGATCCAACACCCACACAAATGAGGAAGACTGAGATGTTGCGCAGTAACTCCTGTTTTTTCTTGATGGCAGTCAAATACAGGAAATGATAATGGTGTTTTCAAACAGGTGTACAGGTAAAGTTAAACTGACGGCATGTGAGAAAATATACAAAAATGAATTGCGAAACATAACTATGAACCTTAGACACCTTCCAGGAATCGGCGCTGTTACAGATCAGCATGTCAGGGAACTACGGAAACATGTCAAGACATATGGAGATGGGGCGACAAGATAAATGTAACTAAAGCACCCCGCATAAACTGCACAAAATCCCAGGGCACAACAAGATTGTGCATCTCCCCTCGTTTTCCATAAATTGCATTAGCTTAACACAATTAATTGTGAAGCAATTGCTTCATTGCTTTTTTCACGAAATGTTCCAATTCAGTTTACCAACCTCTTCAACTTCAAAAACTGAAATGAAAAAACTGAAAAGTTTCCGTTGGAAAAGCCAGTGAATTGAAGCATATCGTAAAAAAAACAATGAGGCAATTTTGCCGCGCTAATCTAATTTCGGGAAACGAGGGGAGATGCGCGGACTTGCTGTGAACTGGGGTTTTGCGCAATTTTGCCAAAGAATGTGGAAAGTAAACACTGCTTATGGAAAGTTGAGTTTGTTGATGAATTCTCACAATTGGAAAAGAGGCATATATTTGGGCAGATCACTGAACGGTTGGTTTCAATCGAAGCGTTATATTTTTATAGTGCCCGTTCGCGTAAAAATGCCTTCATTGTCTCCAACAATGACTGAGGGTTCCATAGTCAAGTGGAATAAAAAGGAAGGTTAGTGCACATTTTTGTTTTCACTTGTTCCAGGGGAGGATGTTGGTTCCGGTGACGTACTTTGTGAAGTCCAGACCGATAAGGCCGTTGTGGCATTGGAGTGTGAGGAAGATGGAATTCTTGCAAAAATAATTGTGAGTGTTCATTTTTGTGATTCTTTTCTCTGAACTCAAACGTTCACGAGGCAGTAAGTCTAGTCTAAGTCGTGCTTTCAGTCACCATTGGTTTTCAGCGATTTGTACACGGGTTCGAGGCTGGGGGCCCAATCTACCCGGATCCAGTCAGTTTGTTCGTTTCGATGTCCGGCGGTTTTCTGTTGACTTGAAAGGCAGTCACTGAAAACGGGGTGTAGCACCGCTCTTGGGGGTTACAGAAAGTACCAATAACAAAGTAAAATAATAATCTAGCAAAACAGGATAAATTATTAATTTAACGGTTTGTTAAGTAGGTGGGAATCCAATAACACTTTGAGACGGTCTTTAGAAGAGCAGCTAACAATCTCTAGTGGTAGGTCGTTCCAGTAGTTGATAACCCTATAAGAGAAGAACTGTTGTCTTAGGAAGGTCCGAGGTCGAAGCTTATAGAGCTTCTTGTCGTGGCCTCTTCGACTGTTATCACTTACTAGGGTAAAGAATTGTTGCACAAGTCCTGTGCTAAAGAGAAAATGTGTAAGAATTAAGTCGCCGCGGAGTCTACGAAACTCAAGTGGATAAAGATCGAGAATTTCAAGGCGAGACTCGTAGGATAGATGCCGCAAGCCAGTGACCATTTTGGTGGCCACTCGCTGGACACGTTCAATGGCGAGTATGTCCTTCTTCAAACCGGTGTAGACGACTTGATTGGCATACTCGAGCAATGGTCTTATGTAGACTCTGTAAAGCGTGTGAAAGGCGCGCTTGTCAATCCGGGGGAAGGTTCGTTTGATCATCCCGAGAGTCATGAGACCCCTTTTTGCGGCCAGCTGGTGATGATAAGAGAAGGACAACCCAGACGATAGCCAGATCCCTAGGTCTTTTTTGAGGTCTACTTTCGTGATACCTACTACACTTTGTGCACCATGTATCACGAATAGGTTCCCAGAGTCTCCTCCGAGTGACATGTGCGCACACTTACTGTCGTTTAGAGGGAGACTCCAATCCTCTGACCAGCACTTAATACGATCAAGGTCAATCTGCAATGCACTGGGGTCACAGGCGTTCCAGATTTTTAAGTCGTCGGCATAAAGGAGAGCGTTGCTAGAGATCAAATCGGGGAGATCATTGATGTAAATAAGAAACAACAATGGACCAAGTACCGATCCTTGAGGGACCCCCACAGAGACTGGGGATGGGGACGAAAGGCCTGAACCGGTTTTTACTCTAAAAGTCCTGTTACCAAGAAAGGAGGTTATCCAGCGGAGAACTTCTCCTTGAATCCCATAGGCTTCTAGTTTGTGCAGCAGAGGACCGTGTGGGACACGGTCGAAGGCTTTGGCAAAGTCGAAGAAGATAGCGTCCGAGATATGACCATTGTCTTTGGCCTCTGTTAGGCTATCCATGAAGATTAACATATTAGTTATGCATGACCGCTCAGGAAGAAAGCCATGCTGGGTCGAAGAGAAGAGGTTATTTGAGAAGAAATGCTTAAAGATAGTGCGTTTTAACAGTCGCTCCATTATCTTGCATGGGATGCTGGTAAGGCTGATCGGTCGATAACTAGCAGGAGAATGACGATCGCCTGTTTTAAATATAGGTGAGACATTGGCCTCTTTCCATGCCTCCGGAAGAGTGCCTGTCCGAAGTGTCTGTTTAAACAGATCGAAGAGAGGCATCGCCAAACTGACGGCCGCTTCTTTGAGGATCCGGGGATGGATCTTGTCTGGTCCCATGGCACTATAAGGATTGATCTTAAGCAAGAGGTCCTGAACGTCAGACACAGAAAAGTCAGCTGTCAGGATGGGTTGTTGGAAGTGCCTCTGCGGGAGAATTGGATGCCAGTTTGGCAGATCCACATTGTAGACTGATGAGTAGTATTCCCTGAACATCTCGGCAACCACTTGGGGGTTGGAGGAGGTTTCCCCGTCGGGAAGCCGCAGAGAAAGCGCTGAGGGCTTAGTTTTTCTCTGGCGTCGTATATACTTGAAAAGAAAATTCTTATTCTCGTGAGCTATTTGTAGGATTTTCGACTGTACGTGTTGGGTGTGTTGCCGGATTTCCCGCTTGCACCTGTTTCGTACAGAGCGAAAGGCCTCTAGATCCTCTGGCCTATCCGTTAGCTTCTGTTTAGAGAATAGACGAGAACGTAATTCAAGAAGGCGGCGTATGTTCCGCGGAAGCGGTGCACGAGAGGAGAACTTCAATAGTTTTCGAGGAACAAATGCCTCATCGGCTTCGTGAATGGCAGCTTTAAAGGAAAGGTAGTTCAAGTTCACTGAGTCGGATGTGAGGCTGAGTGTGCTTAAGAACGTCCTTAGTGCGTTAAAGTCTGCGTTTTGGAAGTTTCGGAATGAAGTCTTTGTTACAGCGTTTTGGAGCCAGTAACAGATAAAGTCAAAGTTTAGTAGCATATGGTCACTATGCCCTAGCGGCGGTTTGATGACCACCCTATCTACCAGGTGAGCCTCGTTCGTAATGACCAGATCGAGCAAGGAGGGTGTCTGTCCTGGACGGTGCCTTGTAGGTAGATCGACATGCTGTGTCCAGGCTTTCTCATGGATCAACATTGCCAAGGACTTCGAGAACCCGCAGCCACAGTCCTCATGAGAAGCCGCCATAGAGTTGAGTTTGGGTGCGTTGAAGTCACCCATAATAAGAAGATGGGAGAAACGCTGGGCAGACGTGAGTCTGTCTAAGGTAGCAAGGATGGCTTCGTCGTCGGATGCACTGCATGACGGCGAGCGGTACACAACACCGGTAAGAAGCGTGTCACGTTTGCGAAGTTGGAGTTTAATCCAGAGCGTGTCGCATTTCTCTGGGAAGGTAAATTCCCCTACGACAGCTGGCACTGGGAGCTTCTGGCTTAGGAAAACGGCGCAGCCTCCCATGCGTCCACGGGAGGAGTCCGTCCGGTATAAAGAGTAACCAGGGACATGCAGTTCATTATCACTGATATCCGCGGAAAGCCAGGTCTCTGTTAATGCAAGAATGTGAGGGCTAGTGTCGTGGACCAGCTGTCTGATTTCTGGTAGTTTGTTCAGAAGGCTCAGACAGTTGGTGTACACGCACTTTAAGGCTACTTCTTCGTTTGGCTGGGTGCAAAAAGAGACAGAAGTGCACGAGGGAAAGCTTGGGAAAGTAGCCTCAGTAGTGAGGGGGTTTGTGCAACTGGCGGCGTAGTTCTGTGAGCCCTCTTGGGGGGGTGGTGGCCGTTTCATCACAGCCTGGGCATAAGTGAGCGTCCCTGTTGGACGCTTCGTCCGCTTCTCTTGGCACAAGGTCGATGACTTTCGGACCGCTCTTGCTTTCAGAGCTTTTGGAGGGTGATTTGCGGTTTTTCACCCTCGAAAATTTGGATAAAGTTGTAGATGAGAAGAGAGTATAGGACGAAATGGCCCCGATGTAGCCGGGGAGAGAGCCATCGGAATGAGACATGTTTGGACCATTTTTGACGCAGGGGGGGTCCCAGCAGACAGCATGGCTACAGCAGTAATCTGGAATATCCTAACTGGACAAATCTTACATGTGACTAAGTCTGTCAAACAGACGATCGAACGATGTCGGTGTATTGTCAATTAATGCAACCTGCTAATCGTTGCATCCATTATGTTAACAGGGAAGAGTCTACGAGGTATCTGACGGCCACGGAGGGGATGAGGAGAGGGGTGTGCCGTTCGAGGGGAGGTTAGCTTCGCGGTGGGGTACCAGAATAAACGTACTTTTTACACCGTTATTGATCGGTACGGTTCTCTCAAACAGGCAAGATACTGTGGCTGTGGTGAGTTGTACTTTTAAAGAGCGCGCAACAAACATTTTACCAACACGATACTTTACGTATGAATTGTGAAAACTGCGAAACCATCTAACACGGNCATTTTACCAACACGATACTTTACGTATGAATTGTGAAAACTGCGAAACCATCTAACACGGCAAGAAACACCACAAGACTGTCCGGCTAAAGAGTGTGAGTGATAACAGGAGAAAACGCTCAATAGTTGATATTCACTGGTTTTTTTTGGTGAGTGTACCCTCCCGCTAATATGTCTTGATGGAAAGTGCAGCAGTAACACCAAGGGTGTTTCCTTTCGAGCTCTCAGTCCCGGTGTATTCGTTAGGGATGCTATGGCCTTAGTCAGCACACGCAGGTTTGGAACGATCTATGGGAGCAGAGTCATGCTTGGTATGCTTTCCAGTCACAGAATGTTTGTTGTAGAGGTCACTATAAGCCAGTTGAAGGGGCTTCCATGGTACATTACTTCAGAAGACGTGAGCAGGTATTCAGCCCTGATGATTTTTGCTCCAGACAGTGATATTCGCGTCAGTGTCAAACGAACGTCAACCATGTACTGCCGAAGTCATTTGAAATAGTCGGTGGGCAGGGTTGCTGTAGCTAAAGGACATAATAGTTCGCCAGGAAGGCAGGGAGTAGTTCCGTATACCAGTTCCGCCGCAATGCGGCCAACGGCACAACGAATGTCAAGTAAAATTAGGGTAAGTAATCGCTCTATTTTTCAGCCTGCCTTTGGGTTGACGAGGGCGCCATCGATTGGCAATGGAAGCTTTCCACTAATCTTCGAACAAGGGTGATATGTTGTGCGTGCATGTTACACTGTTGTTAATTGGCAGAGTTAACTCCACCAAAAAGTAGGCTGGTGGTGACTGGAGCAATTTACACATGCAAAGAACGTAGGGCACCTGCGAATCATGGAAAAAATACAGATGACCACGTACAACGAGCATTATAATGCAGTCGTGGTTGTTGGGAAAACTTAACCTAAAAGCCTCACTCTCTGTGCTCGGTTTTATTATGGTGGTATGAAGGCAGCGCTTGATGATGTGTAAGTAATATCCTGGGCGTTAAAGCAGGACTTGCGCAGCACTGAACCTGGAGGTTTTGTCGACTGTGGTACCAGTCATTCAACTTCAGCCATGTCAGATTGGTCGCTCGGAAATAATCATACGGAAGGCAAATGTGATCGCGAGGCTGTTCACCCTATTATTGGCTGTGTATGACCGTTTAGGTAGTGTGGTACTATCCTATGGGTTTACAGTAGAATTGCTTTTGTAGCTGTATCATTTACATTCTCCCAACTACTGGGCAGACTAAGTACTTTCGAAAGATCGCTGATTTTCCAACGGTTGATAGTGTTTATCGGCGTATGGATCAACACTGTTGATCACCTTCCAATGGTATTCTGAAACTCAATGCAGCTTTGAACCTACTCACTGCGCGCGTCATTAACTTGAACCAAACGCTGATGCTTCCATCAACGTGTTCTAGGTTTAGACATGCCACTCCTCGTCATTCGTTGGCTATGCATGGGATATCCTCGAGTTACGTTCCTTTGTAGATCGTGCTGTTTTACTAGATGGTCGGTTGAAGTCTCCAGGCATTCCCTCACTGCAATATAGACGGCAGAGGTGTATTCGAATTTGGGGTTATCCTAACAAACAGCAGGTTTTCATCCTTTCCCTCAGCTTCCTGTATTTACTTATATTGAGCCTAGGTTACTGGTAAAGTTTGCTCTCTCCTATAAATCAATAGGCTGCCCCGACGAACATTTTCAAATGTAATACAAAACGTCTGCTGTGTCGGCTAAACAGCTTATCAAGATCTTTGCTCCACTGTGCAGTTGAACTCGCTGTTGGGTAGTACCGTAGATAAGCAGTATTAACGTCTCTGATGACGAAACCGCATCTCGTGGTCATACTGAAATTAGCTGTAAAGCAAAACAAACTGCTCCACTGGATCCCAGTCAACTGTTTGCACGCTGTCGACGTTTAGGTAAGTCTGCAGATCTAAACCAGAGAACGGCTCTAGATTTTCAGGCTCGCGTACTCCCTGACAGGAAGTTGTTCTGGTCGACCTACTGAGATTTAGCAGCTTGATTACAGTGTTTTCTTGTATAAATCCACAACTTGGTCGTCTTACTGTTTAAAAGAAACGGCTGGGTCGTAATTTGTTCTACCGACCGCAGTGATCATGTGCTGCAATTATACGCATCCCACCGACACTCCTATGTTCAGTATTTCTTCACAATAGTTGTTTATACATCAAATGCCACTGCTCTCTGCGAATGGATAATCGCCATCAGTCACGGGTGGCATCTTTTCGTTAATGACTAGCTAGTTTTGGAGTATCCTCCAAACTCACTCACGATAGGTGTCTTCTCTGTTAAATGGCTTGCCGCAAACACCAAGTAGGCAGTTGCAAATTAAATTAAGAAACTAAATTACTTGTTTGTCAGTACTTGCAGTCAGGTTGTCTAGCTCACAGCAGTGCGTAATGCTTCCGAACACTAAACGGAACGGTTAACAATCATTTCTTACGTTACCTAGATAACGGGCACAATGTTGGACGAGATGACATTCCTTGGACGGCTTTATCTACCTGGAGCTCAACGATATTAGTTGTAGGGGGAAAGCAGACCTCAATTTTCGTGAAAGTTCCTAAATCCATTGACCATGATGAGCGTGCTATCTTTCTCGCTGATGTTTCACTGACAGACGGCCGCTTTTGGCCATTAGCACGGATAAGCTGGAAGAGTCTGCAGGTGTTCCCTGAAAACAAAAGTGATTTCCATTTCCTGAACTTTCTTCACTAATCAAGTCTCACGATCGGCGATCAGGCTACGCTTCAATTCCCTACACGTATCCCTCCTAGATTTGCGATATGAATTGCTAGGTGGAATGTTCCGTTTGGCGTCTGACAACTTCAAGAATTCCCGTGAGATTCAATGTTTTTTTAACCGACGGCTCCTCGTGCCACATGCTACGGTACTTGCTCCATGAATTGTCTGTTAGATTTGAGTCCAACAGCTGTTATGTTCTTCGGAGTGAAAACTGTTAAGCGTGGTTTCTATGCTGTTTTGGTACTTGTGTTTTACCGACAACGTCCGATGCTCGGGTCAAGGGGTGGACTAGCCCAGCGCCACCGGGCGCGTCCCCAGGTTTCGGATTGGGCAACGGCCTTCCACATAGGGCCAACTATAAAATAACCGGGGTTCTGCCGGCTGATAAGTAGACGCGTACAACGAGCAAGAGAACTACCAGGGTGTGGCAGATTCACGGTTGGCAGCCGGGTCTCCTGTGAACTGCCACACAAGCCCTTTGACGGTGCTGCGAAGTGGTGTGTATTACACCGGTGTTGCCAACCATTACACCGCAACACACGGGTTTCAGATGCTCCAACGGGAGCATTCGGGCTCCCAAACAGCATGTCGTCCATATAGCGAACAAACGTTCCCAGTCTCCTTCATTCGTGAGCAACTCGTGAGGAGGACGTGCGAATCACTTCGGCGATCACTGACATCAGCGGGTACGCAAGGAATGCGTGAACCTTGAACAGCTGGGCCCTATTTGAAGAGCGTACGAACCAATTTGGTCACCGGCCCCGACAACAGCCCTGTCGTTCTTGGACTCTGGCCAGACAAACCTACATCGGGCCCGCCTTCGTTGGTTCTGCGCTGCTTCCATCGCAACCTCCTGCAGGGTACATTGGGCGTCCTGGATGGATGAAATCCATCCGAAGGGGGTGTGAACCGAACCACTACTGGTCACTGGCCTCAAGTAGACTGCGAACTCCGGATTTCGTCTTGCTGCTTTGTGGGTTAAGTTTTTCTTTTTAACCAAAGTCTCCGGGTGGGCCCCCTCGAGCCAACCACCTCCGTTGGCTCGAGAAACTGAGGAGCATTCTGCACCCAGAATCCACGAACCTAAAGGTATATCAATTTTTTTCATGTCTCTCTATCACAACTGTATGGTTGAATTGTCGTCGACCGGCTTTGCCCCTGTGTCACATTTTACCGCACCAAAACCAGTTTGCCTCGTTTCCCTTCTTTTGTTAACCAGCTTTCCACTTAGCGACTCTCAATCCAGTTTTCACACACACACGTACATCAGAGACTCACCTCATTTGCCGCTCGCGACGAAAGCCATAGCCCGAATAGTAATGTTTGAAACACTAAGGTTTCTTTGACTGAAGGGCCCCCGAATACTATTTAAGTTTGCCTCACCATCGGTACCTGTTGTTTTGGTGAAACATGGCTTCAAGATTCCAGCTCAGTGCTGCATCTTTCATCTCTACCAGCCGCTTCACCGCACGCGTACCACGTGCGCTTGTCTGGAGATCCTGCAGATCAAGCCGCTGGCTAGGCTGGTGTTGGAATTGCCTCAAGCGCATTCACAGAAAAGACGCTGCTTGTCTGGATACTCGTCAACAGTCACCGCCCAGTGAAGCTCGAAGGTACGGTTAGGGCGTCAGTAGGTACCCGTCACAGTCTCTGTTGATGCAACATATGCCCCCACAGACTGTAATCCAGATGTAGTCAAGGATAATTTTTTTTACCAGCTCACTATCCTTCTACACACTGCGCAGCACACGGGCACTATAGTAATGGCTGGAGAATTGAACGCTCAAGTAGTCAGACTAAGCGCTGATGAGTGTGACTAGGTAGCCGGCACTCATCTAACGGATAGGTTTGTCGCGGCTGTGTGCTGGTAATGGTTTATTTCTGACAATTACTAGTTTTGGACACAATAGGCGTGTGTCCACTGGCGACCTTCATCGCCGAGTCAATTATGGACACAGATTGACCACATGGCCATCAGCTATTGGTGGCGTAGATGTGTCTACATTTGCAGTTCAATCTGGAGCACCTGTGTGAATTCCGACCATGCGTTGTTATGTGCCGTTAGGCTGATGTTTGACAACTTTCAGACAGCACAAACAATGCTAGACGCTATTTCGCATCCTGCTAATTGCTTCGAAGTACGCATTGCAGCCTCAAAACGCAAAGTGCTCCTGCAAGATTGCCGCGATTGCATAGACTTGATGTTAGATAATGAATCCATGGAGGTTGTTGACCGCTTTATGTACCTGAGAAGCTGCATCAGCGGCAGTCGAATAGTAGAAAATGACATGAAAGCGCATATCTCTAAGGCTATGGCGATGTTCCATAAGTTGGAGTGTCTCTGGCAACAGCGATTCATCTCTCTGAAGCTTAAGGGTCGCGTATGCACGACAGCAGCGAAACATAGCCGCTGAGGGTAGAGAACCTGAGCCATCTTGAGGTATTTGACCACCGATGTCTGCGTTCGATCGTTCGTATCGGGTGGCACCAACGAGTAAGCGGAGCGGTTAGGAAGCGGGTGTTTGGCACTGACTGTCAAACGAGTTCTTTTGTCCACTCCTTACGTTTACACAGACTTAGATGGTTGGGCAACATACTGATGGTGCCAGCTAGTCGTCTGCCACGTTGAGCACTACCGACTGGCTTAAGGTGCGACGTGGACAGATGAAATTGAAACCGTTCACCGAGGGGCTGACCGCTATAGGTCGGGTTCATCTCCCGGGCTAGGGTTCTCGCGACTCACAGTCTTTGGCTAAAGACGTTAGGTGGGTTTGAGGCTAACCGAGCTCAGTGAAGGAAATTCTGTTGTTGTTTGGCCGAGTTGTCTTTGAAGTGAATGGATTCAGTGACGCGGGGCAGTGAAACCCGCAAGGAAGCTGTTTTACTGATAACGCCTTAGTTTCACTTACAGCTCGGTTATTTGTTTGCAAGGTGTGGGTACCTTGACGTTGAATTTTCGGGTGCAGAGTAGGTATTTTTTTAGTATTGAAGTCTTCTCTCCTCTTTCGTCTTTCCCCTTTCCCGGCCAGGATCTGCTTTTTGCTTAATGGTTGTGTAGCAATGAGAACCACTGATGTATTGCTAACTGTGATGAACGGTAAAAGCGATACTGAGCGTGCTGTCTTTAAGTATCCAAGTATATAACATCAGTCTTCCTATGAAGAACCATGTCTGTGTGTTTGCGTGCATTTTGCATCGTGTGCCTATATTTCTCAGTTGCTTGATTGGTGTGGTTTGATATCCGACCTATCCTAATTTGACCTTCAGGCTTTCTCACTGAATTAGTCCTCATTGCTACGCTGACTAGAACTTCTGCCCTACCAATTACAATCCTTTCACGTAGAGAGAGAGAGAGCAGTAAGAAAAACAACCTGCACTGAGGACAGTATGTCACGCTTTTGTTTGTATAAAAGGACTTAGATAATGGTGAACGATCTTATAAGCCTACAACAGTACGGTTTTCATGGTTGCATGGCTTGCTTCCGAATGAGGAATGGAGGGTTGAAAACTAATAACTTCAAAGGAAGAGCACTCCGATCGCCCAACGGCTGATTGTAAGTGCCCTCGCAGTACCCAACACGATTAGAAGACTCCCCGCATCGTTTCAAACCTCGATTTGGCCTCGAGTACATCTAGTGTACATGGCAGTAACCAGAACCTAATATCAATGTCTTATTTGCCGCACCTTCGGGTTTGGTAGGCCCCTCGATGCGAGGTGAGGCTTGATTCGTCGGCCGTGCATGGAGTCCCTGAAGTAAACCCTGTGTCGCGGGCTTGACTTTTGAATTGAAGATTCAATGTGGGGGTCCTCCCGAGTTAAACCTTTTTCTCGGCATAAACGACTGTGAAGTGTCGGCAATTACCATCCTCACTATGGTGACATTGTTCGACAATTATCACTTTTTATTCCGTCCCCCAATTTTTCTGCCTTCCCTGTAACAGAGAGTGGCAACTGTTTTTTTGAAGTTAGATCAAAATGGTATACGAAATGGTATACGAATACAGTCAAAAGCTTGCTTTTTTGACATCTTTTCTATCGATGAACTGAGAATAATACAGCATTGAATGAATTGTAGTGCTTTGTTTCTTAACTGCCGCGAGTGATCGTCGCGGGGATTGTTGTACTCAAATTCGTTAGCAACTAAACAAAGGTCTCGTTGGGTTTACCTTCATTGTATTGCCGTGCATTGTGTTCCAAATAATGACTTTTAGGTGAGAATGAGACTGATGCAGATGATCGTCTGTATCCAGTGTTATTTATCAGTTCGTGCCACACAGCGGTCGAGGAGTTGCTGTCGCCGCGGTTGATGCATGTGTATTGGATGTGGATAGTGAGAGCTTCGGCTTAGCGTCATTCCACACGGTAGAACACACCCTTGTGCAACATTCTGACTTAGTCATAACGTATGTCTCGATTGTCGGACGATGTATGTGGCGCAACCGCCGATGTTGAGATTTCGTAGTTGATATGCGTCTCCTAGAAGGGACCGTCCGTGCACCTTATTTCCAGTAACACAGTTTCCTCTACCTGCTTGTTCTTGTGTAAATGGCGTCGTAATCACCGCGTTTGACTACTTGAACGCGTTCCTTCTTGTTGTCCATGTAAACGGAATCCTTCACGTATATCCACAGTCCTTATATAATAAATTCCAACTGAACTACTGTACAGAGAACCTGCTCGGAAAGAACGATACGGCAGCTACACGGTACGCTAGAAAGACCCCATCTCGGGTTTATTTTTCAGCCAGCATACGTTGCTAAAGGTATGCATATATAGGTTAACGACTAGAAATGAGTGCGACTTACACCAATGGGCATCCTTTTTGAGAATGAACCTGCTGTGAGTAAGTTCTCCGCATAAGCCACGGGGGAAGCGAGACTGAATTGCAAACATCTTGTGACGACGATAATCAGCCTTCAGTCTAACGAACGCGCAACGCATTGCTCTTGATTTGGTCAAAAAACAGTCGATTCACTTTACCAAGGTCCATAAATATAATAATATGATGATCTTCGGGAAGGAAGGTTACCGGACGAAGTTGTTAAAACATTTGGTTACAGGGTCTTACACAGGGGTGATTAGGTGACACAATAACTCAATTCTGAATACGATCAAAGCACAGTCGTACGAGTTTCACGAAGTATTCGCGAAAACACTGAACGGTCCATCTGATGTATCTACAGCCTTGAGGGTTGTCGACCTTTACGACCTTATGGCTTTCCCGAAGTGTACATAATTGGAACACCCTTGAAATTTGTTGTTGACCAGTTCAACATATAGACTGTTCAGGTTCGTCATCGTCAGACGGTGACAGAACATCTTGCTGATCAGTGTTAAAGACTTATTTTTGTCAGCCAACTCGAACACTTGCCATTCCGTGAATCCCACAGGTACACCTTTCTGATCTCTGTCACGTCCAGGTTGCTAGCCTGATGTCGCATAGGTTCACTAAAACCATGAAAAGCCGGCCACACGAACAACAGATGGAGTTCCAATCCGGTCAAGGGTGCATTGACTATATTTTTCCCTCGCGACAGAAACATCAACACCTTGATGGGTATCCGAGGGTCGCGATTCTTCCGAATTTAAATACCGCCTTCGATTAGGTCGCCGGTAACTTCTTTTGTAACTGTCTGCCTCTCCGAGAAGTTCTAGAGCAATACGCTAATCTGTTGAGATCATTGTATTCTCATTGTGCGAGAGTTTATGGACAACTACCTTGGGTGTTCGTCACCTCTTTTCGTGTTCGCCTGAATTAGGGGATCTCCCTCTTCCTGATCAAGTTTGTTGTGGACGATGTTGCGCGCTTAAGGAATCCAGTGATCTCGGTTTTGAAGTTTCTCCTGGCGCTGAGTTAACCGACATAGAGTATGCGGATGACATTGTCTTGTGTACTTCCTCCGCCGCATGCGTGAATACCACACAGGACAAGGTGAATGACTGGGATGTTCTGCATGAAATGCAACTAATACATTCAAAAGGCAGAGTGATACTTTGGGGCTGAGGTATTCCCGTTCCTATGTTTCTTATCGTGAGCGATCCCCTTGAGGCTGGACCGTTTCACGTAATTGGATGGCGCCATCTCGTCAGCGTGTAATATTGTTGAGGGAGTGTCGGCGAGTAT
Organism: Paragonimus westermani; assembly: GCA_008508345.1. Classification (NCBI taxonomy): domain Eukaryota; kingdom Metazoa; phylum Platyhelminthes; class Trematoda; order Plagiorchiida; family Troglotrematidae; genus Paragonimus; species Paragonimus westermani. The sequence continues at coordinate 42,434 of QNGE01001269.1, read as the reverse complement.
AGCAAAGGTATATATCACCTTTGGCAGCCTGCGCCATATGTAGCGCCAGAATACTGTATGTTTGTCACCAAGACGGTCATTGTAATAGGTCTGACTTAACATGATGATTCAGCGACGCGGAAATTGGGAAGATATGGCCTGTAGGATAGGCTCTATTCGTCTTACAGTCGATTTAACAGCTGAAAAGAGAAAAGTTAATGCACTTCACACGACAGATTAATGCAATGGCAGCAACAATATCACAGTAATGCAGTTCATCACACTCTCCCTTTGGGTTAGTATTAAAGAACGGATGTTCAAATTTCGACTCTCAAAACAGGGTATCGTTCTTTGTTGTAGTTTTATACTGAATGGTTCATCTGTACTGTGGTCACTTGCAGCTCGGTTGTTTGTTTGCAAGGTGTAGGCACCTTGATGCTGAATGTTTGAATATGGACGTAATCATTTTCAGTAGTTAGGTCCCTTCCCGTCTTATCTTTTTTCCTTCTCTCTCCTTCTACGGGGTTTGCTTTTTCTTCATGGTTGTGTGACAGTTAAGCATTAGTGTGAACCACTGATGTATTGCTGTCTATGATGATGATGATGATGATTATGATGATGATGATGATGATGATGATGATGATGGCTGCAGTTTAACTCTGTCAACAGTCACTTTAATAACCATGTGAACGACACAGCGGAGTGTCATGGCTGTAAAAACTGATGAGGGGATGTGGTTGCAATTTGAAACAGTGTCTTTGTTTCCTTTAGTTGACTAGTGAGCCTTTCAGATGTCATTTTTCTCCATATAATCTAAAAATTGCGTTTTGCGACCGTGACTTAAACGTCAAGAGTAACCACGAAAATACACGAATAATTCGTAGTAATCAGTGCCAAGTCCTCAGTTGATGGACGATCAACCTTAAGTTTTTTATGCAGTGGGTTAACGTAAAGGTACGGCGCTTATTTCCTAAACACTATCGTCTTGATAAGATAAACTTTGTCTGCTATCTCAGAGGATTTAGTTAAATCAAATGCACTTTTCCGGTTCAGGATCTTACCCCAGTAATCTCTGATGGTCAGTACGAAAAATGAAACTCGTGATTTATGCGCTGCGTGAAGCACCATCCACTCGTTGGCCAGCTGTAGCAGTACTAACGTTAGAGCTTTTATAGAAATGTATCAAAAGTTTTATCGACGCTTTGTTCACATAGCTAACGATTGTCAAGCAAACTTTTCATCCTTAGACCGAACGTAAGAAACTTTCGGGCGCGAAAATAACGGCTTCATAAATGGAACAACCTGTTGCTCAACGATAAACAATGATACAAAGTTAATGAGTATTTTAAATTCACTAATTGGTTGGGATGAAATCCAACAAATTAATGAATGTCTAAAATTGGTTATTCAGCTCTACGCATCAGCTGCTTCATCACCGTATACATTGGCGCCAAAACCGTCTAGACGAAAGAATCAGTCCCTAGTATCCTTCATATTCCATACTACTACCACGGACAGAGCATTGCACAAGAAAACAGAACCCGTGAACCAGCCCCCACTCATCTAGCTTAAGTTGGAAAAGTGATGATGAGCCTGCAAATTGTACTCAGGTTTGTTGCACCACTGAAGTTTGTTTCGAAGAAATCTACCCCAAAAGGGTATTGCACACACGACCGAACTGGACTTTTGGGGCGTGATAGGTAGCTGTAACTGGCTTGCCAGTATCCGTAGTATTGTTGATCATTCCGCACGAGTTACTATTAGTGTTCTCTCTCTCTCTCGCTTTTGATCTGTCACTATGTTGTGCTGTCAGGATGAATTATTGCGCGAGTTTTGATGTCCATTGAAGCGATTGAAGCCCGAGAGTTTTTGTGTGTATGTGTAGGCATACGAAAAATTCTGCCGTAGGGTTTTAACTAAGTTGGTGATTGATTGGTCTACCATATATAGGAAAGTAAAGAAAACTTTATTTTAAGCCGCTTTGTAGGTGTCGCACAAATCGTCTGTTGTTATGGGATGTTAATGGTGTTCTTTTGTATACCGTTTTGTATACCTGCACATCCTCTGAATGGCATGCGAAGGACTTACTGGCCACCGTTTTCAGTTGTTACACAAAAGTATGAGAATGGCTTCATTGACGTCGGATTGTTTTGACCTAGTAGGTGTATTTAGTGTGGTCCTTTCCAGATTCCCGTAGAATTCATAAGAAGTCAATCTTGCAAACAGCTGTTTTCGGCCACTCTCATCAGGCCTTTACAATTACATGTGAATAAGTGCGGGTTATATATGAATTTATGACGAGTTAAACAGGACATTAAAATTATAGAAATGGTACGAATCACAGTCTTTAGTGCTTAGTATGGTGTTTAGTATGGTTGATTATTCATTTTGAAGTACCTTTGGACTACCGTTATCAATTTCAAGATGATTTGGATGCGGAGTAAATGGACCCCATATAAAACTTGACTCCAAGTAGACGCTCTACTTACCAACTCCTTAAAAAGGCATCCGGATAGTTACTATCCTTATTCTGTGTATCCAAGCATTGTACTGGCGCACCTTCTGTATTTTTCATACATCTCTTCCGTTGCATAGAAGTTCGTACAGTGAATTCACTATGTGCACTTTTCTCCAACCAAAGTTTGTCGACCGTAGACCCAAGAAACTCATATCATCATGTGGATGATGAAGGGAATACTATTTGTATATCAGAACTGGTCGCGATGTAAAGCTTCGTTACATCCCCGGAGAGTACAACTTGGAACGGGATCGATCATAATTTTTACGTTTCAATAGCGCGGGTCGTTTTGACATCTGGCCCGCGCGGTTCGTTAATTGTTTGTGTTTACATTAAGGTGGTGTATTTCCCTCTCACTGGTTAGTGGGTGCTGCGTCGTTCGTACCATTCCTGCATGAGGTTTTACTTGCGTTTAATTTTCAAGTGTAGTCCACCTTAGTATGGTTTAAGAGTAGCATATTTCATTGTATCAAATGACCTTAATTTGTCCGAATTCTCAACCGCATTTCCCTCATGTTTAGGTGGCTGAAAACACTCCCAACGTTCAAGTTGGCGACCTCATTGCAATAATTGCCAATCCGGATGAAGATTGGACGAAAATTGCTGCCTCAGAACTAACAGCACAGACAGTTCCTAGCCCTGATCAGTCTAAACCGAAGGCATCACTAGCGGAAAGCAATGGTCCAGTGTCACACGCCCGCCCAGCGGAAAGTATACTTTCGGCTGAAGCCGGTGCTCGCCCACCTTCAACTGTCGGTCCTGCAGTCCGATTGCTTTTACAGTCACATGGCCTAGACGCGACTAACATACCTGCCTCAGGTCCACGTGGGCAATTGTTAAAGGGGTAAATACTGCGTGTTATTCTAGTTATCACTACATCTCTGCTCATCAGGGTGCTGGTGAATTCCTCCACGAACTGATTGATAAATCCTGCTTAGGTAGTCGATTTCCCAGATCATTTGGTGGACTCCATACGATAATGGGTTTGTTGAGTAACTGAATCTTAGCTCAGCTGGAGAGCATTTACGGTGTTTGAACATGCTGTTTCTGTCGCTTGTTCGAATGCGGTTGGAGTCGTGACTTTCCACAGTTCCGTCAATTTATTGTTACAGGCTTTTTACATACATAAGATGATTTTCTTCATATTATACCACATGCGGCTTGGTATTGTCAGGCTACCAAAACCTAAGAGTTTAATTTTTGAACGAAGCTTCCAGTTTTTACACTATAGAACGTTTACTACCGTGTATTATGTTGGGCCATGTGGATTGCATGCTATTATGCTGCCTAAATCTCGACTGGAGCAGCCGAAGTAACTGGGTTCAAAGCTTTCGCTGCGTGGTGGTCGCCGACATCTATGCTATTAAATTCTTTTGAGTAATCAGAACATACATGAATTTCCGATTATCTGTGGTCCTTGTCACTCATATGTCCTCCCACGACTCTACCTGAAAGTTGTTAATGGCAACACTTATGTCCGGATAATCCTGTTATAGTGAACGAAGCCAGAGAACGCCAGTGCAAATGTCAAGTGGCTTGTGCTGTATCACTAGCAATTTCATCCACATACTTTCTTCTGTACATCTCCTAGGAACCAAGATCTCGGGGCATGTAAGCCGAGACCTTGGTATCACTATTCACACAGGATGATTGATCAGCCGGTGGACTAAAGACAAGTTTTAACCGAAGGGGCGGAACGCAGTCTGTTTTTTGTGTGAATACGAACGGTCAAAGCATATTTACTAATGTGTGCTCGAAGTACTAGCCGGCTCTCTCTGAGTTTCCTCGTGGTTGTGATGGCAACGTGCCTGTCCGACACGAACAGCAAATTTGTGGTCGCGCTCGCCTTACTGTCACACACATATCTGTACTTTCGCCTGCTCCACTAGTTCCTCAACGTGCCGCGTCTGAAACCACGACTACAATCGCAATCGTGTTAACAAATTTCAGACTAGATATCGACATGGACAAAGTGTGTTTTCTTTCAGAGTTTCTCGGGTAGCGATAGTATATCCACATAGTAGGTAATATGTGAACTGTCACACAGGCGCTTACTAATCGCATAGCAATTTGCGGACGAATCTTCCTCCAAGCCATAAGTTATGAGTTCATGTGGCCAAGGCTGGTGTTACTTCCGGACTTTTTGGAATGCGCGTCTGGGTGCACACACTCATAAGATGGTAACGAAACTGCCGGTCTACGGGATGTGAGGCCGCCCATGTACTTGTACGACAGTACTTAGGAAATCTGCCAAACCTGAGTCGCTGTGCATACGTTGACGCGAGAGAGGCCAACTGGGTTTGATGGCTAAGTCACTTGTGCTGGATAGATGAAAAGCGGATTTCGACCTAGCTGTTGGTAGAACAGTTTAGAACCAGCAGGCGAAACTATGCTCGTCACCAGCTGCGCCTCTCGTACTTCATTCATTAACTACTTAACATTGTATTGTTTATTTTTGGTCAGAAAGTAACGCAGTTTCGAATCGAACGGTTTGAAGGACTTGGGTCCAGCCGAGCATCCAAATATCCTACATATACATGTAGTTTTTGGTGCACGTGTCCTGAGTACCCTGTCTGGGGTCAGAAACAAAGAACCTCTTCATTACATTGCCTATGATTTCATCCGCAAATGTCGTATCTCGTGCAAACCAAGAAACACCATTTTTGAACCTTAAAAAGGTGGTCTGTCATAATCATTAACAAAACAGAACTACATCAGTGGTTTGTACTGCTGCATCACTTCCATACATCCATGAGGAAAGAAGTAAGCTGTATGATAAAAGAAGAAGGAAAATAGCTAACAAAAAGATATGAAGCATCGATGCTTGTGCATCAGATCAATTCTGGATGTACTACTGTCGACTATATGAATGATTCCGAAAGCGAAAAGCTCTGAAACGAGTTTCTTATCTTTAAAAAGTAAAGATACGAGATCTCAAGCTGTTTTCCGATTCAGCCAGTAAATCATGTTCTCAAGCGAAAACGAGGGTTCCCAGTATGCACTTATTAAGTGAACTGCGCTGACTCTTTAAGAGGAGCTAGGGTGATATGAATTGTGGGTACCATAAATATGGAGATAGATTGTGAAAAAGGATTCTTTGGACGTTGGTAAGTAGTCCAAGCAGTGAAAACGGTGCTACTCAAAAATCATTCACCACCTGTCTCTAACTACCCACAGAGTAACTACTTCGGACCTGTTCTACAGTCGACGGGCTTATCTCAGCCAGCGTCCACGTGCTCGTAACCTTGTTTGACCACTGGTTTACGTCATAGGCACTGTTGACAAGAATGACCTGAATTACGGACATCTATTCACAATAACCCACATGTCTAACTGCTGTGCTCAAATTTGGAAGGCGATACGGCCATTTTTGCCGATTTGGTTTGTGTACACCGATATCGTTTCCACGGCGGCATCTCTGTCTTTATTGGTCGTTTATGTATCGTCGATACAGCATACGTTCCACTCGCGCACTTGAGAATGGTTTACCAATGGTTTTCTTCAGTAGACGAACGGTTCAAAAACCTTATGGATTGTGGCCAGCACTCGTGTGGACCGGACATTATCTCAGTTTCCTCACTTCCCTATCGATGTTGCACAAACACTCTCCAGTTCAGACATAATCACTACCATTTTTAATCTTGAGCCGTATCCTTAGACATTGTATCTCGAGCGACCGACGATGATTCACAGAATAGTAGAGTAATGTATAAGCACAAATGTGGGAAACAGAAGAGAAGAAAGTGGAGTGCCATAAAAAAAGTCAACCACTTTCCGAGTACAGGCTCGTCACTGACTGTGACACAATACCATGCTGGAGAGTGTTTCCAACAAGCAGGTATGTTTGGTGACGTTTGTTGGTTTATTATGGACCCATCCAAGTTAGAATTGTTATTGAAGCAGCAGCTTAAGCTGATAGAGATGCTTTCGAAGTCCGAGGAAACCTCCGCACAACCTACAGCTATGAACGCATAGTCGATTGATGCCCTGTGCAACTGTATATCGGAATTCCATTACGACCCTTATTCAGATGTTACATTTGACACTTGGTTCAGGCGTTGTGAGGATTTATTTACAGTTGATTTCGCTGCCCACGACGATGGATGGAAAGTCAGACAGCTACTTCGTAAGCTCGGTGAAGCTGAATTAGACAAGTATTGCAACAGTATTTTGCCTGATGAACCTCGAGACCGCAGTTTCAAGGATACTATCAGATCGCTTAGTCATCTGTTCGGTGATCAATCTTCTTTGTTCAGTATTCGTTACAGATGTCTCAAGCTGGCAATGAACAATTCTGATGATTTCCTGACGCATGTTGGACCGGTAAATCGTGCATGTGTAAGCTTCAAGCTAAAGTCCCTGACGGACGATCAATTCAAGTCGCTGATGCTGATATGCAGTCTCCAATCTCCAAGGTTGGCTGATATACGCACCCGGTAGCTGAACTGTTTGGAACAGTAACCCAATCTCACCTTGAACGACGTGGCTGCCGAGTACCAACGACTGGTAAACTTGAAGCATGACACCACTCTGGTCCAGTCTGGGGGCCAAGGTGGTACCGAAGTTCATGCGGTTCAACATCCTTCTTCTGTCAAATTGCGCAACCCCTGCCCGTCACACAATACACCATCTGGCCCGAAAATTGGGAAAAAGCCTCCGGCAGCATGTTGGCACTGTGGGGCCTGGCACTTCGTCAGGTTCTGCCCATTCAAACAACATATGTCGACAATGCAATTCAGTCGGCCATAAAGAAGGATATTGTCATTCAGGTCAGCAACGTACATTTGCTGGTTCAAGGTCCAGATCGAAGTCACGATCTAAGTCACGATCCACAACAGTCGGCAGCAAAAGACCTTGATGACAGTCTTCCAAGTCAACGCCCCAGGCCGACGTAAGTTCATAACCCTTCATATCAATGGTCAGCCAGTCCGGTTACAGTTAGACACTGCATCCGACATAACTGTCATTTCGGAGGAACTCTGGCACACGCTCGGGCAACCTCCGGTACAAGAGACCAAACAGATCGCCATCAGTGCATGTGGTGGTCACATTCCACTCACGGGTCAGCTGCATTGCTGCGTTTCATTCCGTGGTAAAACGTTTCACGGATCCTACTTCGTGACAACATCAGAACACAACCTACTTGGCCTCGACTGGTTTGATCGATTGGGTTTGGCGGACACCCCCATCAACACAATCTGTAATCACGTGAGTCATGCTTTGCCCGATCAGCAGTCTTGCAATGTTGTAAAACAATTTGAATCGCTTTTCAAACCCGGCCTTGGACACTGCACAGCAGCACCAGCCACTTTACAACTGCATCCTGGTTCTACACCAGTCTTCCGTCCGAAACGACCGGTTCCGTACGCATCCTTGCCAGAAGTTGATGCTGAACTACAACGACTCGAACGTGAAGGTGTCTTGACACCGGTGTCTTATTCTGCATGGGCGGCCCCCATTGTGGTTGTCGAGAAGCCAAGTGGAGCATTACGGATCTGTGCTCATTTCTCAACTGGCCTAAACGCTGCGCTGCAAACACACCACTACCCTCTGCTGACACCAGATGATCTGTTCTCAGCCTTAAATGGAGGAAAATTTTTTGCTAAACTGGACCTCGCAGAGGCCTACCTTCAAGTGGAAGTTGCTCCGGAATCACGTAAGTTACTCACCATTAATACTCACCGCGGTTTATTTCAATATAACCGCCTTCCTTTTGGCATTAAGACCGCTCCAGCAATCTTCCAGCAGCTGATGGACACCCTTTTGGCTAGCATTCCAGGTGTGTCAGTGTATCTAGACGACGTGCTTATCGTCGATGTAATTCCAGAGGAACTGGGCAAACGAACCGAAGAAGTACTACAACGTATCCAAGCTACTGGCTTCCGTCTTCGACCAGAGAAATGCAACTTATTCCTACAATCCGTCAAGTTCCTCGGATTTATATTTGATGCTGATGGCCGACACTCAGATCCGGAGAATATTCAAGCTATCCAAAGAATGCCGGCCCCTACAGACGTGAGTTTCCTTCGTTCATTTCTGGACCTAATTAGTTATTATTCGTCATTTCTTCCATCCCTTCATAATATCAGGCCACCGCTAAACAAACTGCTAGGGAAAGACGTTCCATGGAATTGGTCCAGCAAATGTGAATCCGCATTTTCTCAACTGAAGTCAGTTCTGAGCTCCGATCTCTTATTGACTCACTACAACCCCAAACTACAGATAGTTGTGGCTGCTGATGCTTCCGCGTATGGTGTTGGGGCTGTCATACTTCACACGTTTCCCGATGGAACTCAGAAGGCTATCATGCACGCATCACGAAGTCTTACACCAGCGAAGAAACGATACAGTCAGATCGAGAAAGAAGCCTTGGGCATTGTGTTTGCAGTGCGTCATTTCCACAAGTTCATCTACGGGCGTCAGTTCCTACTGTTAACTGATAACACGCCGTTGTTGTCTATCTTTGGATCCAAAACGGGTATCCCTGCACACTCAGCCAACAGACTACAACGTTGGGCCTTGACCCTTCTTGGTTACGACTTCAAGATCCAGTACCGACGAACTGAGGAGTTTAGTCAAGCGGATGCCTTACCGCGACTAATTAGCAACCACCCCACGTCGGATGAAGAAGCAGTCGTTGCGACATTAACGTCAACAGACCATGCGGCCGATTATTTCACCAGTGCCGTCAGAGCTTTGCCACTCACAGCACTTGAAATCCAGAAGGCAAAGGATGAAGACTCTATCCTCCAACGGGTTATGCGTTACACCACAGAGGGTTGGCCAACCGGAAAATTTGGCGGAGAATTGAAACACTTTCACAACCGACGGAGCTCACTATGTGTAGTGAGTAACTGCTTGATGTTTGGTGACCCTGTTGTTGTTCCACATCGTCCGCGTTTTAAAGTATTTCGTCAGTTTCACTCTGCACATCCGGGAATGAGTCGGATGAAGTCTATTGCATGAAGCTACACTTATTGGCCCGGTATGGATGAGGACATTGAAAGATTCGTCAAAGATTGTGCGTGCCGCCAACGAGCAACCAAAAAACCCCTCACTTGGCACCGATATCCTGGCCGCAACCCGACAAACCCTGGTCTCGGATACACATTGATTACGCTGGTTCCATCAACGGAGTACATTATCTGGTTCTCGTGGATGCCTACTCCAAATGGCCGGAGATCGCCGCTGTATCTCCCCCGACCACATCGAAGACCTTGCAGGTGTTGGAGAGAATATTTTGCCAACATGGACTCCCAGAGACCATCGTATCAAACAATGGCACACAGTTCACGTCACGTAAGTTCCAGAATTTTTGCACGCTTAATGCCATTTGTCACATGCGCTCTCCACCCTACCATCCCCAGTCCAATGGTCAGGCTGAACGCTTCGTAGATACTTTCAAGCGAGCGCTTCTCAAGTCACCGGGAGAGGAAACGTCGGAAAAGCTCCTCCGGAAGTTCTTGATTGCCTACAGAACCACTCCCAACTGTGCCACACTAAATCAGCTGTCTCCCGCAGAAGCACTTATGGGCCGAAGACTTCGGACAATGCACCACGCCATGCTGCCGAGAACCACGGCTTATCAAAAGACGCCACCTGCGAAGCATGGATCTTTATTCGAAGTGGGGTCAGCCGTGTGCGCCAGAGATTACCGCGCGAATGATAAAACATGGAAATCTGGCCGCATCGTGAGGAAAAAAGGAAGCGTCATGTTTGATGTTGCTGTTGGGAACGAGACTTGGTCGCGATACAAAAACCACTTACGATCAAGAAGTGCCTCCGAAAATTTTCCAGTCAAAGCACCGATTTCGGAGAGTGCAGCACATACAGCGACTCAACCGCAGAACATTGTCGATGGATCCCCCATGTCCAGACGACGGTCCGGCCTCAAGAGAAAACCTACTGTGCCCTTCCAGTTGAATCCCAAGAACCCCCGATACTAATACTCCAAAAAGGGGAGGTGTTGGGGCTGTCACATACCCCCAAAAAACTGTCCACTAACTGGAATGAGCATTTACCGTTTCTTTTGTAAAGCCAAATTCCTTTGATGTACCATCATTTACCCCTGGCGCCGACTCACATACTGGACGCTAGTTAGCTTGTTTTTTTCACCCCATGGCTTGACGAGCTATAAAAACGCAAGAGCTGTTTTTTGTACTTTGGCTTCGGTTTTTCGGCGCTCGGAACTTCAGGCCGAGACAATAAACGCTCTTTTCGGGAGACCAGTGTTTTTCCTTCGTAGTCGGCTTTGGGAGAATCGGTTCTTTGGGGTAAAACAGGCGTACCATATCACTGCGTCGTAGGAATCGTTCCAGTTCAATTGCATCCACTCGGTCGTTCCACGATATAACAGTATGGATAGTTGTGAACTCCACAACCGAATAGACAACACTTGCTAACCTTGCTCAGCTGAATGATCGTAGCTTGTAACCACGGCATCGCCCAGTCTTTTCCAACCATTAACGGCCACGCTGAACAATGCGTGGTGCAACAGACACCGTCGGTATACGTAGCGCATGACCTAACTAGCATACACTCGTGTGTTTTTCCTTTACGTCGGTTATCAGTTACTAACATGCACACATCTCAATCACGTGTTTACAGATTGCTGTGTTGTTCACGAAGTCAGACCAGTTGATGTAGGCTAACTGGCTAGGTCAACAGTGGTCAAATACTGAGAGTGTATGTGCATCCTCCGCACGAATGGGTCGGACGTCTGAACCGAGATGCACAACTGAACACTCACATGCATTGTGAGCCACGTCGTAATCGATAAATGGGCGGCTTTGCGACGTCATAGGTACCAAAGGTTCGCGAATGTACTACATGCTTTCGCTACCCTCGTAAAAATCTCGCCAACAGTTCCAGAAGCTGATGAGATAAAACTACCCAGGTATCTACAGTGATCGACAATCTCAAGTGACTTGACTGCAGTAAACAAGATAGGTTATCAGGGCCTAAGAAATCTTGTGACAGTACACTTTGGAAGTGTATGATGCATACCATACAGACCATCGGTATCATTTATTCTGTTCAGCGTGGTCTGCATGTGCTCTGCGAAAGAAGTAGAACGATGTCTTTCCCGTGCTCAATATTGGTCAGCTTACTACCTAAATTCCAATCTCCCCGAAAACTCCAAGTGCTCCCTCCAAACTATCGTCCATCGCAAAGTTAGGGAGGAAGGGAGAGACCGCACACTCATGTCGAACCCAAATTGGAATGGAGAGCGCTCGAGATAACCTCCCATAAATACACAGTCTACACTTAGGGTGGATGTGCAGCGAATTCGATAAAATGACACCTCCTCGAGACTCCTTTGCGATGGAAACAACCTCAGTGATCTTGTTTAGTAACCAAGTCAAAAGCAGCTGTCTAAGTCCAGAAATATCGCTACCATTAGCTGAGAAAAGAGTAACGATTTCTGTTGCAAGGGGAAGACATATCGGTCTACCCGCGACAAGACCGAAAACTTGCCCGTTCTTCCCTCATTTGGTTTTTTCTCTGTTTCAGAATCCGGTCTAGTATGAGATCTGTGAGCAGCTTGAATGTGATAAAGAAAAGGTTAATGAGTCCGATTGGCACTTGATGATATGGAAACTTTTCAAAGGTGGGATTGATTATCATGGGACACCTCCTCACTCTCCTATGTAAAACGGAAGTGTGGTTAGTTCGGATAGCCGTCTTTCCACACAAGCATCTCTGGAAAAGCCGGAGAAATAAGGCCCGGACCTGGAGTCGTGTCACGCTTTAATAATTTAAACCTCAAAACCACTTCGATTTCAGTATCATCGTCGGGAACGCCGTAAGTAACCACATAATCTATCATTCACGGTCGAATGAGCTCACTCAGGCCAGTTGAACCATTACCCAAAATGCTCAGCCCATATGTCAAGTCACCGCGTCACGCTGTAAATGTTTGTTATCCTCTTTCAAATGTATTTTCACCAACACCTTGTTGACGATGGATGCAACCACGAAGCGTGGGAAACAGTACCCGGCTATCCCTTATGAATACTTCTGCTTCATTTCGTTGGCTTGTTCAGACAAGTAAATCTCACGGTCATTACGCACTCTTCGCAGGTTTGTGTTCCAGTTCACAGCGACCTTTTTCGTATTCAGGATCCCAATGAACCAAACGACGTCTGCTCACAAGTTCTACCAAACCAGCAGAAGTCGACTTCCGTCACATCCATGGAACATAGATAGATATCTGCTCAAGAAGGACGCGTAGTTGTTGAGATTTCTGCGCAATATGTTTGTCTCAGAAGCTAAAAGATAGCGACGTGAGAGGTGTTCTTGACAGCAGCTGAACTATTGACTTTTGGGACATTTGTACATATGACAATTAAACAAGGTCTGCCTGATCTTTGTCAGCAGATTTTGACATAAGTGCTAAGTCTGACGACACATAGATGACCCTTCATTGTGATCCAGTCGAACAAGTTCTGCGCTGCTCTGGAGCGCAGTGCAACGCTGCACTCCAGCTCAATCACGAGATTTGACCTCAGGGTCTCTGGTGATGCTGAAAAAGAACCGCTGACCCATAGCATTATTGAAGGGTGAATTCAAGCGGAGGATAATGCTAGGATCGTTAAGACGCCTCTGGGGGGCAAAGCACACATCCAGTTCGAAACTCGCGGAAGTGCTCGTCAGGTCAATTTCCGACCTATTTTGTCGAAGAATGTGGACGTTAAAAATGCTAATGTTTATCGGTTGTCTTGACTTTATGGGAGTTGAATCGGATGCAGAAGAGGACAGAAATGTAAGTGAATTAGTTTGTCAAGACAACGGTTACTTCCGATGCTTTTCGGTCGTTTTTGCCGCGGAATTCGGTTAGCTTGAAGGACTCAACTCCGAGTCGCTGATTCCGAAATCTGACCTGCGAGGCAATGGGAGGTAGGTGTTAGTGAAAGACCAATATTCTGACTTATTTCATGAGTAAAGGTTGGGCTATCTTGAGGGTCCAGTGAGTGGGACATTGCTGTCTGATTCTACTTACCGGTGTGCACAGTGGACAGTGTTGGATTATGTGCCGGCACTCACGGTCAACCCTTGGGCAATCGGAATGCTCTTAATTGGAAGATAGGAGTGTCGCAATTGTACACTTAGTTCTGTTGTGTACCCATAGCACCGTGCCTCACTACCTTAACATTCTTATGCGGCCTACAGCGCGATGTGCAACCCTGTGATTGCTTTTCGCTTGAGTACTTCGATCTGATTCGTTTGGCACGGTTATACCTGGGAGAATCGAGGTCCTAGTCAACGTAGACCTTCGAATGGATGTCGTTCGCAAGCCTGACCACCACGCCAAATTAGCAGCAGAGGTCAACAGTGCAGATATCAGTACTTATTTGAAACGATCAGGGTTGTATTTTTCGTAACTGTGTAACGCGGTCTTCAACTTTAAGGTGAACTTGCAACTACGAATCAACTCTTGATGGACAGCTGAATAAGAACGGCTAATTCCACCTTTTCAGTCAATTCCGTTGACGCTTTTGATTTGGTTTCCCTCAACTACAACTGTCTTCATAGGATGAGGTCAGTAATGATCCACGCCGACTTGTTTGTTATAGAGGCCCTAAAGTTGTATTTCGCTTTTATTAAAGTTCATTTGTAGTACGTCCTTTTCCGGAACAAAATAAACTCCAACCATCGTGCTTGTGATGTAAGCACGCTGACCATGTTTTTTGTGTTTCACTAGGCGCGGCCAAATCTTTATTCTCAAAGTTCGATCGTAAGTGTCTGTGATCGATGCACAATTCAATTTACGGGGGCATTTCGCGCCTAAACCTCATCACCCTAATCATCATAATCTGTCACCAGTGATCTTTCTCAATCCGGAAATAGCCGCACCTTCCTCATTTTTCTAATCAATGAATTTGTCTACCCGTACCCTTTCAAGGGCTTTTTGATCATATCTTTGCTTGCGCCTTTCAGAGATGTCCTCTCCTACCTCGCTGCTCATCCCAGTGTGACTGCAACCCAAGCACCATTGATGCAAACACCCGTGACTATTGCACCATCATCGGTAACAACTAGTTCATCTGCTCCTACTTTTACGGACATCCCGATAAGTAATATCAGGCAAGTAATCGCCAAACGCTTAACTCAATCCAAATCAACGATCCCGCATGCTTACGTTCGTGCAGTGGCTAAAATGGACAAAGTGATGCAGTTAAGAAAGACACTGATGTCTCATACGGGTCTAAAAGTTTCCATCAACGATATGATTATTAAATCATGTGCTCTCGGTCTCAGAGTGAGTTTCTGGTTTTTATTTAACCCTTTTATGTTGACATCCGTGCATGTATTTATGTCTATTATCGATTTGAATCATGTATGTACTGGGGCTGGAGTCTCCTTCAGTCTTGAATAATGGAAGCAGTCGATAAAAACAGAAAGATAAAAATATCGCTTACACCGGATAAGAAACCATTGTGTTCACGTAGCTGTCAAGCTTACACACTGCATCGATCCGAAAAGCCATAGTGACTATAGGTTCAGGCTTTCCAGGTACAATTATCACACCAGTGAAGAAGAGACAATCAGGAAGAAACAAGTGAAAAATTAAAGGTTGTATATTGTGTTCCCGACTGTGTAGGAATATTTCACTACCCATGCGCGGTTTCGTGAGTGCACTTCATAGTCATGATACGGATGTTCTCCAAACAACGTAAAGTGATTTGGGAAAGATTCTTTCTACCAGAGAGTACTGTGCGCAGTTGACGACTGATTGCTGCCGCCCGTGCATTACTCAGTACGAACGAAAAACGTCCAGTACTATTCGGAAGCACGATGTGATTTTGACTGCACTCGGTATGCACATCATTGTTGCAAATTAGGCACCGATGTTTCATTAATACCGTCTCAGGACGTGGTAAGTTCCCGACAGCCCAGGGAAATGTATCATTCACCTTTGTTGTGGTCCCGTAAACCAACTCCCTTCCGCACCTTCGACGACTGAATATTAGGAATGATCGTCCTCCGGACTGCGACAATTTCCAGTTTTACTTCGTCTTCCCTCTGCCTTCATATAATTCTATGTATATATATATATATATTTATATGTAGTTGTAACAGTGTTACATTTGAAGACATTACAATACAAGTCAGCTGAATCTGCAAATAGAACTTGTGATAAGGACAATACTCTTGATCGCCCGGGCTTTGTTGACAAAAATTAGTACTCTTTATTGAGTTGTGTGACCACCAGATTCCAAAGTATGTTTCAAGTTGACCACAGCGTGGGTCGGTCGTAACCCTTGCTCTTCCATTTGCACAGTATTGTGCGCCGATTGCTTGACGCGTGCGTGGGTTACAACCAGTTTGGATGATACGAAGGGTTTTTGCAAAAGACAACTCCTTGCTGAGTCATCGGTACATCACCGTTCGCTTCCATCAGTTTTCTTAGCCGATTCCTATTACTCCTGGTGGGAGCACAGCTTCAGTTGATATGCGCCGATGGGTAATAATAGGCGACAGTGACAGTCTGTTGGGGAACTTGAACCGGGAAAAGTACGTGCCCTGTCGGCACCTCGGTGAAAGTTTACTTCACGGTGGTAATTAGGCCATCGACGTTAGTGTACGAAAGTCAAATAACATTAGCACTACAGGGAACGGTTTGCGCCACACAAGTTAGATAAATTGGATGTTTCCAGATCACTTCCATATGTCCTGATATTGCTCTTCCTTGATCTGATGTCAGTTTTGTATTGCTCCGTACCCCCGAGGCCGTTTACCTTGGGCACTTCACATCAGCGCAGTGGGTATTAAGTGAAAACAGGTATGTCGTAATGGAATCCGGACACAGTGGACTTGCATTACCAAACATTTTAACCGAGTCAGGTTAACAAATACCACAATAGCCGGTAGCCGATTGAGGGTGCAGAAATGTTCCAGATAGAACACACCGTGCTGTAACGAACTCGGCCGTGTCTCATATGTATGCAGTGGGCTTTCGCCTACCTGACCGGGTTAGAACACCTGGTAGTGTAGGTCCCCGTTTCCGCTCTCTCTCCTCTGTTGTGTTAGTATGGATCTCTTAGTTTGGAAATCACCGAAGAATGATAGGGCGGTACTGGAGGAACCATCTGGGTGACCGTAAACTGGCGTCGAATCACGGGAAAACAATATCGAGGCATGCGAGAATGATATCAATACATTTAAAAAAGAAAAATATATATCTTACTTTAGTCGTGGAACAGCGGCACATGTTGATAACAAACATACATGATCGTAGTAGACAGTGGATGACCACAACATGAGGCAATTTTTATAAATCGGGGGATGATGTACGAGCTTAATCAAGAATAATACGATCAAGAAGCGTTAAAATCAACTTGTCCGGAAACAAAAATTCAGTGAATACATTACAGAGGTGCTGTTTCGTTCCGTAGTTTTTTTACTCAATTATGATGTCTCGAATGCGCTGTTATACTTTGTCAAAGGATACAAACAGTTCTTCGTTGTGGCACGTATGAGACTTTATATAACTTTACTTGATGAAAATGTATGAGGTACATTTGGAAAGGTTTGCGTATTTTGGGACTTCCACGGGAGAGAATCTGACAAGTAGGTTGCTTCCACCAAGTCGTAATGAAATAGATTTCTGTGTACGTCACAACTAATTTGAAAGTCATGCCAACCAAAAATGACGTTTGCTTTCATTTCTCTGGATTCGCATTTCCTGGATGTGCTTTTTCTGTTAGCAAGCGTTGTTCCACTTAGAATTTCTAGTCAGCGATCACAATCTTATTGTGGATGTTGCAACAGAAAACATTCCCACCCGTGGCCAGCTTGCCATCACCAACCCTACTGGCGAACTTTGTAGGGCGTTTGGTGACTACCATTTTTTTGCGGGTATATCAACCTGACAAGCCAATTGCGGTTGAAATTCAGCCTGGCGTATAGAAAGTAACTAGAATATGCTTGCAACTGTGCAGTGTACATACACACCCAACCAGTCACGAAGCACTTGACTTCAGCTTGTACACCAGTCAGAGAACCCGACTGCCCATTCCACGGTGGCTGGTTTTATGTGGTATCCTGCATAACTTTCCCTGTCCTTATTCAAAACTACTGCTAGCCCCAGCACCAAGCAGATGTGGAAGACTGGGTCTTTGCCGAAAAAATCGCTCTTGACATTCAGCCTTTGGTACCGATCGCACCAAAATTAATTCTGTAGTGCTAAGATCGAATGATAAACTGGAAGCTCAAGTTTTGTGCAAGTACAATCTTAAAATGCCGATGGAACTGGTTATAAGCAAAACGTCGTCTTTGAAAACAAAAAGCTTATACCATTCTCGAAAACCAACAAAAGTTTCCCGGGAACAGACTGTTTGCGCAAAATGGCAGAAACATGTTTACAACACTCAACAGTCACTTTATGCAGTTAAAAAATGTGAAGACGTACAATTGCATATGTCTACACGCATTTTGCCCATGTTTCGAGATCTAGTGATCATAATATTCAAATGAACCATGTAACCCAGTCGCACACGGATGCAACGCTTGGTCACATGCCATTTTGTCTGATGTTCTCGTTTCACTGTTTCTCTGTTACATCCCCTTGACGCACATAGTTTACGACACATATTTATGCAATGCTCGACTCAATCATCTGGTTTCAACTTCTCAAGCACCTGCAGTTGTTGATGTTTCAAACATCCATTCTGTGCTTTCTTACTATGCTCCGGTCGTTCGATTCGTTAACCCTCACCCTTCATTTCAGTTGGTGCCCGAATTGAATGCAATCACCGACGCGACTAATGGTGTCCGGATGTTACAACCCAGAGTAGACATTTGCATGGCTGTAGCCACTCCAGCCGGTTTGATCACACCAATTCTGCGCGATGTTGACCAGGTGCCAATTACACAGTTATCTCTGTTGGCCACCAATTTGGCCAAAAAGGCACGCGAGGGCAAACTGCAACCTCACGAGTTCCAAGGCGGATCGTTCACGTAAGTAAAATTTGCAACTAGGTGTATCCAATAAAAGCGCTTTTCGTTCAGTGCCTCAATGGTACAGCGTTTTTCATCCGTTGAGTCTCAGAAGTTTTTAATTTGTACCGAGCTCCTCTCTGTTGTCGTTTCGGTATACTTCTGTGTATGTGAACAAGGGGAACAATAGGACGATATTATACGTTTTATATCTGGATGAGTTTCGCTGCATATCTGCGACTGCACACAATACGGGAAATCAAATAAGGTAACAGAAAACTAAATGTCGGAGTTCACAATCATTATCACTGCCGACGACTCTACAAACGGTTATTTCTGAATCCACAACGCAGGTTTGAACCTTCGGATAGCAATACATTCATGTGGCGTTGATTACATAACGCGAAATGCTGTTGCGGGATCGCATTGGTGTTGTCAGTGGAATGTCGTGTAATAGACGATCCGAGCTCCTTGTTTTTCTGTCTGTCATGCGTTTGCGTGACCCTGGTTCGCAACTGACGCGCAGCCTACGTAGAATGCTGTGCATCTATATCGATGTGCATAAATAACGTTGTATTTGGTCAACTCGGATACCGGTTATTTTAAACGTCATCATCGTCATCATAGACAGCAATACATCAGTGGTTAACACTAATGCTTAACTGCCACACAACCATGAAGAAACAGCAAACCCTATATAGAAAGAGAGAAGGAAAAAGAAGGGGACGGGAAGGGACCTAACTACTGAAAATAACTACATCCATATTCAAACATTCAACATCAAGGTGCCTACACCTTGCAACCAAACAAACAACCGATTTGCAAGTGAGAGTAAGGCGTCATCAGCGAGAGAGCTTCCTTACGGCTTCCACTGCCCCGCGTTATTCTACACGGGGCATTGGAATCCGAATTTTTTGAGCAGGATCACTGGGAAAACCACATTGTATGTTCTTTTGATAGAATTAACCAGACGATGGCGAATTAGTTGACACGTATCATTGCCCGTGATGGGTAGGTGAAAAGATACTGACTTTTTGGACAATATCAGGTCCTATGTGAAAGAGCCGTTTGAATTTTGCAATAAACTGTCTAGAGCAACCGTTTAGCCGTAGAGTGATCTCTCTTGAAGTGTATCTTCAGCGCAGCTCTGTTTGGCCCGATCAAACAATGCACGCATCACACTTTGTTTTTAGGATCGGGCTACAAAGTTTTCAAAAGGCAGGTACTAACTTGTCCAAGTGCGCTTGTGATGGGCACCTCGTCGAATGGAACGATGTGCATTACTCCTGATGCATATATCAAGAAGTGATGAACCGTCTTGATTCTCGCCTTCCTTACTGAAATACATGTTTGGGTTCAATAAATTCATTCAATCCATTAAGCTCTGTGCTTGAACTGGGTTGTCTGCGGTGAGAAAAACATCGTGGATGTACCGTTTGTATAGTTGCGTTGATGATAACTATTCTGTTTCTCAGGCTTTACTGCAAGAATGCCTGAAAGGCATTTTGGAAGACGAACGTGATACATTTGGCGTAAAATAACAGTGGTTGTTCCAACTTACTTTCAGGCATTCTAACTTCTGTATAATGTTTTGTCATTCACGAAGGCGGGAATTCAATAAAATCACCCATAGGAACATTTGTCAACAGCAGTTGCACATCAGGTGACCATAACTATTTATCCTGAATATTCATTGTCTCAAACACACCATCAAGTTCGGCTTGTGGGCCTACAGTTCCCTTCCGAACGGCGCGCCTGAATTCCGTTAGGCGTAGCTGCCGCTTATTGAACTCTAGGACACCCACCCTGATTGGACTTTTCTAGACGGCCCGGTTCAAGACTGTATCCTTCAACGACTTAAGGTCTGTATTACAACTCAAAGGACTTAATTGGGTCACACTCCTGTATTGCAGTTTTTGGCCACTAGAATTTCATTTGCTTGCCTTTAGCTGTCCGTATGGGACCTGCTTTGGTATCCGTTTGTCAGTCACGTGGTGAACGTGCCCTATCCAGAGAAACCGGTTGATCGTCACTTTGTGTTCAGTACCGTCCATGTTTGCTGGGCGAACTACTTTGGTGTTCAGGATCATACCTGCCCACCGAGTGCCCAAGATACGCCTTAGATATTGCATAGAGAAGCGGCTCAGATACCGCACTCATCGTTGGTATACTGCTCAGGTATCACTGCGGTAGACCGGCAGATGCGCGTTGTGAATAGTGGGATCACTTCGACCACATGTCTGGTATGATGAACAATAGAAGCCAGGAGTGCCGGTGCTGTGAGTCTGTATGTGTTATGAAGTTCACCGAATGGTTCGGGGTATTCTTTTCCCAGACGGGATTTCCCAACCAATTCAAGCTGAAATCTAATAACGCCACTGCTGAGTGTTGAATTTGTGCTGTTCACTTCGAATGTGAGATTCTGGGGCTCCCATCATGGCATTGTAACTAAAGTAGTAGAGCTCATGCCTTCTGGTTTGAGTCCAGCTAAAGCCTAAGTTTCTCATAGTTGAGTCACCTCAGACCTTAATAATCTGCTACACAATTTTTCCAAATGAACTTAAACAGTTTCATCCGCTTCCACTTTGAGCTCACACAGAACAATGAACTTACTTCAAAAGGCCGGTCTCCAGTTGATTAGCGTGACTGTTGTCCAGTCGGCTCGTTACTTAGCGTTGTCACTTTGATAGACGCTCCCTTGTCTTTCGTTTTAATGTGTCTCCACAGCTTCAAGTGAACAAATAGGTCTAGTGACTGGTCGAAAGAACAGAACCAAACCTGTTGGCTGATGACGAGGGCATACCACCGGTGCTCTTAATAAGACAATTGAGCGGTATTATAGGTTTGATTTAAGTTCAATTCATGATCACGTTTACCCCTATCACTGGGTTGTCGTCTTTGCTGAGTAACTCATTGGATAGCCTCTTTTTGTAGTGCAAGTTGAGCCCCTTCGTGAACGCCCAGACAAAGCTGTCCCGATGGTCGTAACAGAACATCCTTCAGTAGACCTAATTCTATCGTTTTCACCGTACATATTTGTCTGCTTCCATAGAACGAAGTTAAAACTTAGGAGCTTTTTTTGCCTCAGGCGGAAGCTAAGGAAATTAAGACAATGTCCGATCCATGTGGGCTTTCAGCATCCTGCACGTTTCATTATTCTGCCAGATGTTCCGTTAATTAACTCTTCAGTAAAATCCGCCATACTACCATTTTTATATTTATGCATGAAATGGATGTCGGTTTGGATTGAGTTGAATTTAGACTGTCTTCTGGTCGATCCTGCTCTGTAGCGACTATCAGTAGTAGATTATCTACGTATCGCTTGCATTCAACACCATAACCGATCACCTCTAAGGCTTCCTGATCCAGTTACACTATGAAAAGATCATCTAGTAGGTGGTCCAGCGAACTATTCAAAATTCTGTCGACCTGCTTATAGTTGTTACCACGGAAATAAAGCTTAACATTCCATATGTGCAACAGAACAAGATCTTGGGGGATCGGGATTTTCATGCATGTGAAACATAGATGTGCCAAAATGTAATCACAAAAGTCGAGTCGCAAGTGAACAGAAGTTGAAAGTCAAAGAAACTCATTTTTACGTTGCACTTGTTGGCCAATTCAAGAACTTTCAGGAGGGCTATGTCTTAACAATTCGTCTCATGCAGATGATCTGTCTCAATAGGGCCGCTTGCCGTGGTAGAAATCTGTTCAATGTTTAACTTTTTCAAAAGCCACACTACATCCAAAGCCGCTTCGCTTCTTTCAATTTGACTTGCTGCGTCTTCTATCCATTGCTGATCGGTTTTCTGGTTAAAACTTATCCTGGTAGTAAGTTTCCGCAGAGGAGCAGGTCACAAACAGCGCATCGGTACCAAAACAATCTGGCGATCGATGTAAACCTGTTTGGCTTATGATTTCCCGCCCACAATGGTAGGAATGTTTATTCAAGATTCGTGCCCGCGGGTGCTTTCATTCAATTTTATGGACGAGCTACTTAAGACAAATGATGGCTTTAACTACCTAGGAGACTGCAGCTAAGGGGTTTGAAGTGCCATATCAAAGTGTGCATACCTACGTCAATCACTAAAGTCGATGCATATTCAGCCTCAACGGCTGTGTGTGACCAAAAGGCACTGTGACTCGAACCGTCACCCATCGCAACAATGACCGGATGTAGCTGTAAAAGACAAAGGTGGATAACCCAAGACTGAACTGAAAAACTAGTAATGTAAATGCGTTGCCATCCTGGATAACTTCCTTAACCGGCGATCTTAATGACCATGCGGTCCTCAACCGGACAGAAGACGCTTACTCATTTATTTGAACGGAAAAGTCTACACCTTCGTATTTCGTGGCCACGTCGTCGTTTGACTACTCAGGGATTTTAGTCAACCTTTGGTAGTCTCAGTACATAATGCTCGACCCAGTAAACCCTCAGCTGGCGCGCGGAGAACAGGACTCAACCGTCACAGTATGTGAAACCTTATCATTCAATCAACTGACGACATATCCCGATCGTTACATACTACGGCTTGCTTGATCATCCCACTTGACGTGGGCGAACTGGTGGAGGTCGCGATAGTCAAACGTAACAAGTCTGCTGATGTCTTCGTTGCCAACATGTCCGAACCGCAGAGCAAAGCAAAACACAAGCGTTATATACTCTTACTTGCGATATCAGTCAGACGTCTTTTCGACGCGTCGTTGTTGTTTCTGTTGGATTCTCAAGGCCGGCCGCTCATATGTCACCTACTGAACACCAGCCATTCATCAGTCGACGATATCGTCCCGATCCGCCGGAACAAATTCGCGCAAGTCCGTCAACATCACGCATGTAAAGGTCGATTAACCGATCTTCACCAGTGATGAATTAGCTCGGTGTTAGTACACGATAACAGAAAGACCACTCTTTTAAAAGCAAATTCCAACGGTATTCAATGCCGGTGATGGTGGGTCCAGCTCAGTGAAACCGTACATGGAAGATCGTCGGCACCTAGCAAAAACCATTTACCAGTAACTACGATCAAGCGATTTGACGTATGGAAAGGAGTGTAAAGCGAAACCTTTCCGCTTTTCTTGTCTAGTTCCCGCTGGTTAGCAAGCCAGTTGTCCCCGTGTTTTCTGAATTTTTTTGGAATTAGCCAATCTGAGTGAATAGACACGCATACCGCTTCGGTTGCTAGCCTTCGCCTTATCACAAATGTCGTTTGTTCTGTGTGTAACCTACGTCCTTTGGGGAGGGTCAACTTGCCGATATTTTAAAATAGATAAGGTTTGATTTTGCACAGTTTAATCTTCGTCCTAATTTTTTTTCAATATGGACCCTTTCTCTTAACTTTGAGTAACCATGTTTTTGTTTGTGACGGTTGTTCCCAAAGTAACTTGGTTTTTTACTCGTAGCATTTCAAACTTGGGCATGTTCGGAATCCGGGAGTTCACTGCCATCATCAATCCGCCTCAAGTGGCTATTTTGGCCGTCGGATCCGGTCTGCCAAAACCTTCGCTCTGTCAGTCAGGATCGTCGACACAGCTGGTTTTCTCTAACCACATGACCATGACTTTGTCCATCGATTCGCGCTATGTCGACGAGGTGGTAGCTGGTCGTTTTCTGTCTCACGTGTCCAAGCTTCTCAGCGATTTCCCAGAGTTGCTGTTCGTGGATGATCCTACCGCTAAGGCTGCATTTAATGGTAACCACTTGTCAACACCAGATGACTTTGAGACGCTCATGCTCTCAAGAAATGTTGCGAATTTAACATTACAAAAAACAGTGTCCAAAGCATAGATTTTTGGACTTGTCATCACAGTGTTTGTCGGTCAGCCGATCCCTTTCACTGACTGCTCGTTCACATCACGACCGTTTATTTCCGCCTTGTTTTCTCCCCACTATTTACTTCTGTACAGTAGACCAAATTCCTCTCTAAAACCGTCCCTTTAATGTAGATAGTTAAGATGCAGCATTTCTTGTTTTATTGCTTTTGTTTTTCGTTTGTTTGTAAATGGAGGTTGCTGCTGCTCTTCAAAGAAGGATTACGTTAGAAAAAATATGCAACTGGAATTTCTCATTTCTGCGATTAACTCTTCGGTTGTCGATGCGTAGGCCGCCTCCAAGTGTTTGACCCTCAGTGTGGACTTTCATTTTTACTCAGAGTGGGCAATTTCGAGCTAGATAGCGGGATCCGTTTAAGCTCCTTTGGTTGCCTGGATTTTACAGGTTCGACTGTATGCACATGACGCTAACTGTTTTTCACACCGTGCACTCCTTACCGAACCTAACTGACCTAAGGTGCTAAGTAGAAAAGTGATCAATTGGTGTGAAAAAATAGAGGTAGTTGTTAGGCTAGCCGCCATAGGTGCTGTTTACCTTAATGCCTGGAATGCCCCCGTGGTTCACATGGTCTGTGGCCGGGGCCACCAAGACCAGATGGTGGCTAATTCGGCTTAATGATGAAAATCTGGTTGCCCGTTCAACTTGTCTGTAATGTGTTAACTTGGATAAACCCCATTGTGTTTCGGTTGAGTTCCGACTGTTGCAGATAGTCGTTAAACTTTTATCGTATCACCTATCTG
The DNA here is from genome assembly GCA_008508345.1 of Paragonimus westermani. Classification (NCBI taxonomy): domain Eukaryota; kingdom Metazoa; phylum Platyhelminthes; class Trematoda; order Plagiorchiida; family Troglotrematidae; genus Paragonimus; species Paragonimus westermani. Next base: position 17,422 of record QNGE01001269.1, on the reverse strand, counting down.
CACTTTTTTTGTCCTACCAACCGTCGTCAGTCTGGTCACATTAGACCAGTAGGTTTCTCCTTTTTAACTGATCGATTGTCAGACTGGTCACTTGAAATTCATTTTTGTCTCGTATTGAGTGGCAAAAGCCAGCCTACAGTCTCACGCGCCGTGCTCCGATTCTGCATGGTTGACAGGGTTATAACACTGAAGATAGCTACAATTAGCGACTGTTTCAAGCGTTGTTTTAGGCAGTAGGAAATGTAGTTCCACGTTTGTCTATCCCAGGATGATCGAGAGCCATTTCTCGATTCTGATTTTGCATTTGTTCGTCAAGTGGGCGAACAAATCCTTTGAAAGTATCACTGGTCACTCATGCCCTCAGTCTGCTTAGTAGGACACAGGAATTAGCAGAACATTCCTGAAGCATTGTGATTTTGTCTGTCTTCCAGTGCGGAATCAGAACACGAGCCTCGAGAGCGTACACTGGATTTCTGCCACGCAATAGGTGACCAAAACGAACATGTCATGTTAGCCATAAATGTGACGTGTCTGACAACCAAGCAATCAAAAACCGGACCACCAAAGACTGGTAAGACAAATAAACAGGCGAATAGGACGAACGTACCTCGACCTCCTACGACAGTGAGAATACGTCCGCAACAGGAGCCACCTCGAACTGGTCCTCCTGACCCAAGCTTTTATCCGTAGTTTGGACGCCTTCCCACCCAGAGATCTCATTCTTGAAAACCAGTGTTTCCCAACCAAAATAAGCCATATCGTAATATGGGGTGTCGTGCTAAAGATTTTTGCGAGTTGCTCTTAGTATCAACATTTTTAAACGCTGAATAGGTTCGTCAAACATAAAAGAGATTTCTCCAGCGGTTCTGTTGGCGCTAACCTCATGGCACACCTTTCAACATTTCATCGGCTCTTTCATTTTGATTCGTGTCACCAGCATCTCTAGTAATTTTGTAACCTCAACAACTATTCACTTACTTGCACACTTGGACGATCAGTTGCCAGAGCACGAAACCGACATAATACTTTACCATTCTGAGCATATTCTGAACGAGCGTGGAAATGGACGTGGCGAGCATCGAAAGACGTCTGTGGCGATATCTCAGTGGTACGGGCGCTTGACCATTGATCACACAGTCGTGCGTTTGTGTCGAATTGCCACATCATCATCTAGGTCTGGACATCCTGGAGGTATCCAGTCTAAGTTATGGCCTTGTATATCAAGTGATCTCAAAAACATTGGTCTATGGAACCCTTTAATCCCGCATACAATGGGTCGAAGTCAAATGAGTGTAGTTTCCCACAGAACACGAAGTATCGGGGATTGTAGGCCACGAAAAAGAATATGACGCACCGTGGTAACATAGAATGACCTGTCTACAACCTCGCATTCGATTACTAACTGCCACACTTTTTAATACAAACGTTTCATTACATGTAGAATGCGCAAATGTGACTGGACAGTCGTTTGCTGAACCTGGTGGACGTGGTTCTGGAAAACAAACACTTAATTGACACCTCATTTTTCCTCCGAAACCACTTTTCTCAGATTGACGCTGATCGATGTGGACCGATGGAACAGAGGTGAGAAAATCTTACACTCTTCTAACCTCTTGCCTTGAATTAGCTCTCGTTGGTCGTTAGGTAGTCTTGTCTCCTATTTTAAGTGTTTGTTTGTCGAATTTATTGTTTCGGAATATTTTATAAGGCACGCGGATCTTTATATCTACCCGTGTACATCAGTTTGACGTAGCCACCGTGTCCAGTGTTATTTGGTCGGAAACCAAATCGCATAATCCACCACGACAAAACGGAAAATCTCTGAGTACTCAAAAAGAACTTTAATGGACCTTCACGGTACTCTGGCAACAAAAAGGAGCTACTCAGTGATAGACAGTTGGCGACTTGGACCGATATAAACTGCATGCCACCCACGTTTGCCAGCAGCGGTTGTATCCCCAAACTTTCCTAGGCTTACGCTGGCTTGAAACAAGCGTGCACTTACGAGCAGTGTTATGCTTAATAAGCCACGTCGGCACCCCACTTGCTCACCAACCCCATTGCGTCACATGGAATCGGTTAGATGATTCAGGAGGTAGACTGATCCAGTGCAGTTACCCAAACAAGTGAATCTATCAGCTCTCACCAAAATCACATTTGCCCCACTCTTATTTTTACTGTATCAAAAAGGAGCATTGGCCCTGGATGGCTTGATAGACCACATAAAACACAGTATAACTAGACTGGTAGATGTGACCATCAAGTTTCGGAAACAATATCAGACAGTTTTTCAATTAAATTCCATTAACCACAAATTTTACGGGAGTCTTCAAGCGGATAAACGGGGACGGGTGGTTGATGAGGTCAGTCAATTCAGTGTCACACTGCGACCAAGTATATATCGGATTACCCTTCAAGGGCGACATGCTAGCTGGAACTACCACACATAGACTCATAAGAGCGGTTAATGCAACATTCACGCCGCTAAATCACGTGTCCACTTTACGTCGAATCCGGTTGTGGCCACGCCTAAAAGATAAAGTGCTGTTTCTGCAGCCTCGTTCTGTGTATACTCACTTGTTCCTATGGAACCAGTTATGTTGGCCGGACGCTTATCTGAACGGGTCCTCGAACACTACCCAGCTTGGCTCAACGTTGGAATAACGAAATCTGTCAAAGGTGTCATACTATCGTACCTAGTGAATTCCAATCAGTCAATGTGACTGACGTATTTCGCCCAGTCTACCGAGTTAAGGGCAGTGAGGCGTAGGATTCTATCCACAGCTAAAGCTACGAGAACTCGCCTGTACAACCCGCCACTGTGTTCAGGCTTTGGATCTGCCTTGACCAACCCTACATCGTTAGCTTGTCAAGACCCAGTGCATTGTGACATTAAATTGCATTACTATTAAGAGGACTTTCCTAGGAAAAGTCTACACCTGAGCCTGTGTCTTGAACTGCGGGCTTACGGGATGCCGACACAAACAAGTTGGCGAATTACGTACCTAGGTCTGTGACCAAAGAACGGGGAAATAAAGCGGCGAAACTCAAACCGAAAAAACCACAGGATAAATTTACGTAAAACCTGCACGGATACCTCCATAATTCTCTCATTTTATAGGGTTTTTCTTGAAGTGTTGTTATGAAGACCAAACTTTAGATGCCTGAAAGGGAGATTCAAGCAGTTAGCTTCAGAAAGTCAGTTTAAAAGCCTTAATGAGTGACATTCGGCTGTTGCTAACTGTTAAGGCTGTAGATGTCACTTTGGACAGGACATTCATAACTGACATTCCGTTTGTCCGCGCTAATTACCGCATCGACACTTCGTATGTGTTACCTCAACGTGGTCCGATGTCCCGCGACCTTTTCACCCTACAATCCGAAACGCAAAGTGACCTCGTGAAACAGACATGTTCATTCGTGATACACCTGGCACGGTGGACCATCCCAATCATGTCGACACCACAGGTGCCTGTACAATCCTCTCTCACCCACTCCCCCTCCACACACGCACAAATTATCTCAATCTTGGTGGACCTGTCATTGGTCATGTTCACGATCAAACCAAAGGCCGCCAGGCCCTCTGACGTAAAAACAAGTGGAGGTTTGAGACACCTAACACAACAGCGTCGTGCCTGTACTGGAGGACACGAACTAAGTGGTACACAGTGGCACCGAAAGGATTTTGGCTCCGAGGCTCGTACTGGCTCACACAGCAAAGGAATTACGAGTCAAGGATTATACTGACATCAACCCTGCTCTCTGAAACTCCCCCACAAGTCTCCGCATATTCAAGCAGTGATCTGCAACAATCATGTGTACAGAACTAGCAGGATTTTGATGTTCAAACATTTGGTTATCTAGCTCATTATTCGTTTATATATGTCACACTGCTAATTACGTGTTATACATGCATGCTTTTTATTGGCGTCATTATCTTTTGGTGATAAGTAACTCGCGTCAATAAGGCCAAGATCCCATTCGAAGACTTTAGGACTAACTGCGCCGTTCTGATTGGTAAGGAATCCATCGCTTCCCGTCGGTACATTGGTGATTCCATACTTAATTGTTATGCTGCTTGCTAACTGGTCATTTGTCTGTTACCAACATCGCTTGCTTGTTCTTGGACGTCACATCGTTACCGGGCTCTATAAGCACTTTACCTTCGCCAAACACGTGACCAACTGTATTTGTCTACTCCCTACCGTTATAGGTGAACCTAGATGTTTTGAACTAAGTGCGCGTGCTCCCGGAGTGTACTATTAGTGTAGTCATTACAGGTCGCAACAGATTTGATGATGAGGATAGCTTGTGAAGTCTGGAAATTGAGTTTACAACAGTATCTCAAGCTGATGGAGCTACTGATGAAGCTTTCAAAGTGAAGACCACCCACATTTGATCGTAGATCATTTCGAAAGGATGCACCAGACTGGAATCTCACTGTTAGTACGACTCATCAGTGGTACATATGTAGCGACCTGACTGCGGTATGGTGCGTAAAGTAGTTCCAAAACTTAACTGGACATTTTCCTAATCTATTAGGAAAATTCGCATGACGCTGTCCGGTTGTTTGTCCGCATGCCATGGGACTGTGGCGTGAACCCGAAAAGCATGTAGGGTTCCTTTGCTCATCGACGAACCGTCAGCTAAGTTGCGTGTAGGTGCCATTTATAGCGTTACGAGAAAACACCCGCACATTTCGCCCGATAAATATTCTGTCCCTATTCTCAGTGGCCTTTTTGTATTTTGTCTGGTGAGATCGTATAGGGGAAGAACGACTTAGTGCATCACGCACTAACCATATCCTAATCCGGACCAGAATTTGCACTCCGGTCATCGTGTTTATGCGATCAACGTATCAATCATGCCGGTACTCACAGTAGGCACAAACGATTAGTCAATTCGAAACGCTCAATCATGTGAATAGTGTTCAGTTTGCCCGATATTCAGACGCCTCAGCAACAACTCCACTTGCTTCCAACAGTACTTACAGCGAAAACAGTGACGAGCGACACTACAGACTTCTCACTGTACCCTGCAGCTAATTTCACATTTGAGACATGATTCAATTGTCACAAGGACATTTTCCGCATGAATTCCTGACTACCGCACTTTTTGTCAGTAGTGTGGTGACAGAACGGCAGCCCTAAGAACGAACCCGCATACATCAGCGCCCTATCCGCCACGCAACCCTCATGACCTAGAAATGGGGAAGTATCCAGAGTCAAGTGTATTCCCCCACGATATCAATATTGATATGAACTCCCAGTTCGTTTTTCCACCGGTCAATTTAATTGTCTGTGCTACTGCTTTGTAAGATGCGGATTGCTAACTGTTGACTTCCGTGCACGGACTCCACCTGATTGCACATTTTTGTTGAATAATTTGTTGCGTACAGAACTAGTTTTGTTTGAGTAAACCTTCAACATTGCGTTTTGCTGTGCATGAACCAAGAGGTTTTCAGCAGTCCTGATAGTCTGTGTATAACCGTGAATCCCAACAGATACTGCAATGCCGATTCACGAAAGGTCTGTTTGTTGTCGCGTACTAAAGAGTCACAGAAGCAACATGCAAAACTGCTTAATACAGACCGCCACGGTGAGACTGGACCTTGACGTGCTGTGACGGCTTACGCATCTCGATGACCTTTTGGGCTAAACTGGACAGAGTTACTCATACCAGGCAGGCCAACAGATAGAGGTCTGATAAACCACAGTCTCCTGGTCCTCCAGGTTGGGGGTTGGAAGATGGTTGACATCTCTTACTGAAAAACGTACAATTTCTGGTACACCGCCAGCCACCCGCTTGCGGTACAAGCTTTTGAGCCAAAGGCTTTGGTTGAAAACCCTAATCGTTCTCCTGTCTAGGTCTGGGCGTCCTGGCAGTATCTCAGCTCGCACACACAACCATGAATCCTCACAACACAAACAATTCCATACTGAATCGGCCGTCTCGCGGCATATACCTGGTCGCCCGATTTGCTCCATACAGCAGGGTGGATAGGCGAAAACATACTACTGCCGACCCCTTCCCCACTGTCTTATCAAATTTAGCTCTCAGGCCCCTCCCGATTCCCAATTCTGATAACTTCTCTGCAGGTACCACAACAGATATAATAAATCATAGTAACACTGTGCCGATAAGTCCCAGCTCTCGC
>QNGE01001268.1:160141-178902 GCA_008508345.1 Paragonimus westermani | reverse complement strand
CGTTAGTGATTTTGCATCAATTGTCAACCCACGCGGTTCATATAACTCTCTCAAAAATCAACTCCAGTTGGAGATCATCCTTCTGCAATTCACCCCATCCGTCTGTTCCATTCTGTAGACTAACCAGTGCCACGTGTTGCATAGTGCAAGTAAGAAAATCCCCATGATCACGGGCTGGTCTTCGAGACAGTGCGTCTGCATTCCCGTGCCGTCTTTCTGGTCGATGGTAGCAATCGGAGGTATACTCCTGCAGATACTCTTGCTAACGAGTAATCTGGCCTTCTGGATCGCGGGAATTCCTTAACCACGTTACCGAGTGGTGGTCAGTCCGTACCGTGAAATTTTTCCCAAGCAAGTAGTGGCGATATTGTTTCACAAAGAACACTAGCCATAGCTTCTTTCTCGTGGTGCAGTGGTTTTTTTTCTCGTTTGTTTAAGGATCTGCTACTGTATGCAATCATGTGTTCCTTTTCTGTCTCATCTCTTTGAGACAACACCGCCCTGAGGCCATGATCGATCGCATCAGTATCTAATATGAACTCACCAGCGTCTCTGGAGAAATTCGGGAAAGCTTGTATTGGAGACTGGCACAACGCCTTCCTCAACTGCTCAAAACTCCGCTGATACGTCTCCGTCCATACGTACTCGCAATCTTTCCCCGGTAGGGCATTCGGAGTTTCCGTGATCCCTGAAAAATCGCGGACAAATCGACGATAGTGCGAGGCTAGCCCCAAGAAACTCCTTACTTCACTAACGGTCAGTGGTATCGGTCGGTGCTCCACCCGAGTCGTCTTGGTGTGGCCTGATTGGATGCCGTCCTTGGATATGATGTGTACCAAAAAGTTTGCTCCCTGTTGCATCAGCCTGCACTTAGCCGGGTTTAGCTTAAGGCCAACTTGACGGAGACGGTCCAATATGGTTCGCAAATTGGCATGGTGTTCTTGGGGCGATTTGCTATGCACGATGGCACCGCCCAGATATACTAAACACTTCTAGGGTATGAGGTCACGAAGTACTGATTGCATTAGGCACTGGAGTGTCGCCGGGGCGTTCACTAGACCGAACGGCATTGTCTGAAATTCGTACAGTCCAAGCGGTAGAGTGAAGTCTGTTTTGTTCCTATCTACCTCGTCAACTCATGCTTGCCAGTAAGCGGATGCAAGGTCGAGTGTACTAAACCAACACGAACCACCTAGCACCTCGAGTACGTCATTTGCACGCGGAAGGGGGAACGAGTCCCGCTTTGCTGCACTATTCAGAAGCCGGTAATCGACACAAAGACGCAATTTTCCGTCCTTCTTACTACTACTATTACTACTACCAATGGGACTGCCCAGGATGAATTCGACGGCTGGACAATGTTATTTTCCAGCATCTGCGTTATCATCTGTAGTTCTGGTTGATACTGGGCTGGTATCCGTCTCGGTGATGTTCTCATCGGCATGCAAGTTCCTGCGTCGGTCTGGTGTTTTATCATGTCTGTTCTCTCTAGCACTGCCGAATTCCATGCAAACACATCCACATAATCTGATCAGATTTGTCACACGGTCCTTAAGTAGCTCGTCCACTGGAAACCTGTAGCATTCCTGATATCTGTTATTCGATATTGTTTGCGTGAGGGGCTATAGTGAACACTTCATTCGTCCGAGATTTCCCTGTCTTTACTACCAACTCTCGTTGCTATGTCGTTGGTTAACCAACGAACGGTTTCCTCTAAACCAAGACTATACGGCAGTTTAGTCTCTCCATAACACCAACTCCTAGAACCATGTTCCACGATAACTAGTCGACGACCATCACTTGGTGTCTGAGGTGCATCCCGGCCATGTTCAAATCAATCTCTACTTGTCCCCGAACAGTGAGGGACGTCCCATTCAATGCCCACAACCTGTGTGAGCGGCGCCAGCTGCGTCCTGCCAGATTAGTCGCTACTACCGATCCTACCAGGCTGCAGGATGCCTCAGTATCTATGAGGTAGGACACACATTGCCCGTTTATGGCGATCGGAACTACGGTTAACCTTCGGTTTTGTGGTAACGCAATCGTCAAATGAATCACCTGGTCAGTGTTCGTACCATTGCGATCGAACTCAGAAGCCAGTCGGTCATTTGTAAACACTGACTTACCTGAAGTTTTATAGTTGTGACTACAAGTTTGTGCGAACCGACCGAAGGGGTAGCAATAGTAGCAGCCGCCCCTGCTCTAGCCTGTCTGAATTCGTCCCCGGGTCCGTGTACTGCGTCGATGGTTCTTTCTTGTCTGTTGAACAGAAGCATTCACCTAATGTTGGGGGCCAAAGTTCCTCTCCAGGCTGTTTGCGCTCGCTCCGGTACGTCGCCCGACTTTACTAGCTCATTCCTCAAGAACTATTCGCAAACCTTCCGGGACGTCACTCCTTCCATCAACCGTTCCAGAACTCGTTCGGCCCGTTTTCTGACAGGCTGCAATAGGAACCCTCGACGGGCCAGGCGTTTTAGGTGTCGCGCGAACGTCTGGACATCCTTGCCGTGTCGTTGGCGGCGTTCGTGGAATTCCCTGTAGTGGTCGACGGAGAGGGCCCCAGGCTTTAGCGTATTTCTCAGGCGTTCGTACGTCTGGTCACCTACTTCGTTTCTCACGATTTCCTCTTTCAACGCAATTGTAAGCGCCTCTCCTGCCAATAAGTTTAGCAATGCATCTGGTTGACTGGCGGTTTCAAACGTGCCCACGTCCCGGTGAGCCACCGAGATGAAACTTCTCGGGTACCGTGACCGTCTCCATAGTCTCAACGACCAGCACTGTAAAAAGGACCAAAATTATTTGTTGGATATCCAGACGGCAAGTACTTTTCACTTGGAGGATGTTTCTGCATCCTGTCAGGGTCGCCAAATGTAACAGGCAGGCGTGAAGACGGAAGGTGGTATTCGGGTAGAAACGTTTGTGTAACACGCGACACCTAACATACAGATCCGAGAGTGAAACGACATACTGATTATTCTCTTTCGCTGGAGTCTTCTAGTGTTTGGTCGGTTGGCACGACGTTGACAGTATGCTGTGTAAGGAATAGGATATCAGAAAGTAAGACAACTGAACCAAAATGGCGTAAGTCGTGCTGATTTTAATTTCCCCCTACACGTTAGCAATCGAAAGGGTGCAAGATGGACGACCTTGAGGGAAAGAGCAAGCATTCGCTGTGTACACTTAGTCGCACTAGTGAAGAATGGCACTAGGTTTCTTGGTAAGCATGGTTGGTGGCATCCGATTCGGATTAGTCTTTCACCTTGACCGTAGCCAGAGGACTCCTGCGCTTAACCATCACCGCAATTTGCTTGCGCTGCATCACTTGCATTGCTGCTCGCGAATCAGTTTCCCTATCAGGCACTTCTATAAACGCTGGCTTCAGTTTACCGATAGAGGTCACCCCGCGTCTACCATTGCGCTCCAACACGAAAGTCTCAGCATAGCGTGCGAGTACGCTGGGTGCAAAGGTCGTAGAGGAGTAACCACGCGAACCAAACATGAGAACAAGTTGATAGGTGAGGATGTATGTACGTTGGCGTCGTTTGTTCTCTCGGTGGAAGTTGTCGGAGTCGCCTTATGTGTTGGATCAACCGCTCGCCGTAATCCGCGAAGTTGATGGATCCCGTTGCGCTTGGGGCAACCAACTGTTCGGATAAACGTAAGAAGCACTGATAGGCTAACTGGGCGGGGGTGGTATGCAGGTCTGCTTTCAGCGTGTTACGGATACTTAACAAGACTAGTGGCAAAACCTCGTGCCATGAGGGGTTGTTGCTAGCGGATAGTGAACTTTTCAGTTGCCGATGAAAACGCTCAACTACCCCGTTGGCTGCCGGGTGGTAAGCCGTTGTGCGAATTCTACTACAGCCTAGAGCGTTTAGGAGTGATGTGAAGGCCAAGTCAGAATGTGATCCACGATCAGTGGTCACTACAGCAGGGCAACCAAACTGAACGACCCAACGTCCCAAAATTGTCCGTGCGACGGTTTCCGACGTGCAATTCGGAATTGTTATAGCTTCTGGCCAACGTGTAAACCTGTCCCCGCATGTCAGGATGTGCGTACCCCCATCCGAGGGTTGCAAAGGTCCGACCAGGTCGAAATGCACATGATAGAAACGCTCATCTGGGGCTGAAAAACTTCCCGCTGTGGTACGCGTGTGACGATGAATCTTAAACCGCTGGCAGTGTATGCACGCCTTGGCCCATGTGCGGAAGTTGCGATTGACATTACGCCAGTCAACGCGCTGAATGAGCATTTTGACTGTGGAACGTTTGCCGGAGTGAGACGTGCAACGTGCCGAAAATTTAGCGGCGGAAGGTCAGTGGAATAACCAGACGAGAGATGCCTTGTGAAGGGTCACAACTGATCCCTTCTGAGCAATTCATGGGAACGCCTTCTGACTTAGGGGAACTGGACCGACGAAGTTGTTCCATCTCCGGGTCGTTGTCCTGTGCGACTGCGATCGCCGCCAGATCGACTGAGCTGTCTGGCGTGCTCGTTGTAGCATTAATGCGCGAGAGAGCATCGGCGACTGGGCTTGCAATACGTGAAATATGACAAACGTCTCTCGTGAACTGAGCGATATAATCCAGGTGTCTGGTCTCTCTGGAGGAATACCTGTCGGTTGTCGAGCCTAAAGCGTACGTTAGCAACCTACGGTCCGTGAAGACGACAAAGTCCCTGCCTTCAAGGACATGTCGAAAATGGCGGATGCCGAGATATACCGCTAACAGTTCTTTCCCGAAAACAGTTTACCGCAACTCAGTTGGTTGTAACCGTTTAGAGAAAAAGGCTAGTGGACACCAAGTCGCTGTTGCAGGATGGCCCCTACAGCCACGTCTGATACATCCACGGATAGCGCTAAGGAAGCAGACGAATGATGATGCGACATCTATGTTATGTTGGCCATAGCGCTTTTTAAATTAATGGAGGCCATTTTTGCGGTCGTTGTAAATAAGGATGAGCGTATCTTACCTCTGAGTAGGTCGGTGAGCAGTTGCATTAGACGGGCACAGTTAGGGATGAGACGGCGGTGAATATTTACTAAACCATCAAAACAGCGAAGTTGTTTTAACGATGTGGGCTCCGGGTATTCCACTATTGCCTGCACTATGTCGGGGAGAGGTTCGGTCCTGCTCGTGAATATACTGTGACCTAGGATGGTTACGCGGAGCGTCCCAAACGAGCATTTAGCTAAGTATATGGTCATCCCATGGTGCGACAGACGGTTGAGTAATGAACGCAAGTGCACGCAATGTTTTTCCTGTGATTAGTTAGCCACCAAAATATCACCTAAGTACGGATAAACGTCGTCCAGTCCACGACGCACGTCGTGGATAAAACGTTGGAAAGTCTGAGCGGCGTTGCTTAGACCAAACGGAATGCGTAAAAATTCGAAAAGTCCGAACAGTTATGACTGCTCTCTTTGGGACGTCTTCGGGGGCTACTGGAATATGGTTATAAGCGCGCACTAGGTCGATTTTGGTGAATATCTGCTTCCCCGATAGGGTTGCCATCAAGTCCTGAATGTGAGGAATTGGCTGCCTATCGGGGGTGGTTGCGTTGTTCACTGCTCGATAGTCACCACATGGGTGCCAGTCGTTATCAATCTTTTTAGTCACCATATGCAGTGGCGAAGCCCATGGACTATTGGACGGACGGATAATGGCGAGTTGGAGCATATGCTCGAATTCGGCTCGGGCAATTTTGAGTTTGTCGGGAGCTAAGCGGCGTGGACGACTTTGAGCTGGCGGCCCTCGTGTGACAATGTGGTGTGCGACGTCCGTTGTCACGGCCGGTAGTTCGTTAGCGGGGCGGATCAGTTGAGGGAATTTGGATAAAAGTTTCCCGTAAGGCTCGCAGATTATGGGATTTGGCTAGCATTGGACCGATCACAGCAGCGTGCGATGACTTGTCCCGTTCATTGAGTTTTGTCGAGGTATCGATCAGACGCGATCGACGTGCGTCGACCAGTAAATCGAAGTGTCGGAGGAAATCGATGCCAACGATACGGTAATGTGTATCAGCTACAAGAAAAATCCAGTGAAAATCGCGTCCAAGACCAAAGTTTAAATCCAACAGCCGACGTCCGAAGGTTCTAATGGGCGTACCGTTCGCAGCTCGTAGAGTAGTGCCAGATTCTGATCGCACATCCGTTACCGAATGCGAGATGATAGTAACCTCCACCTCTATGTCGATTGAAAAAATGCTTTCTGGGGGTTAAATCCTTCAAAGAAAAGGCGACTGCTGTTCGATCAGCCTGTGTCTGTCGTCGCTAAAACACGCCAACCTGCTAGTTTAGACGTTTGTTAACACGATGGCTACATGATGGTCGGCATCGTCTAGCGTTTTCACTATATGTCTCATGATACCAACAAACACTATCAGTTTTTAGTCCGGGCGATGATCGGGCACGCGTTGGAGGGATTCTAGATGGTGACCTAGTACTTCGAAAGCTGGCGCGAAGATCCACCGGTTCATACCGCAACTGAGCTATCTCGATGTTTGTTTCTAAAGGGTCGTGTTCACGACATTCCAGTGCTTTGCGCAGGTGTGCTATTTCGGCGTTCTTTGTGGCCAACAAACCATCCAACTACTGCTGGCTGCCCTGTGCCTCGGAAACGTCTGTGTATTGCGTCGGCCAAAACCGCTAGACGTGAGGGTAACACGGGTAGTTACCCCTGTGTATACTCAGGCAGCCATTGCAGTTAAGACTCTTGCAGAAGCGACTTGGGCAACTGCTACATATCGCATTTACCGAAGAAAAGCCGACAGCCTCTTGTCCCCCAACTGTAGCCGTTGGAACAGTTGCTCCAAATGCATTTTATCGGATGGCTGTGTTTCCTTAAGAATCGTTCGTTTAGCCCACCCATAACGTTCGGTTGCCGAGTCTAGTAAGATATCACTAACCAGGTTCAGCATATCTCGAGGAATGCGCGGTATAAGCTGCGAGAACCCGTCCGAGTCATTTGTTACACGCCGGTTGCCGAACTCTGTTTCCAACACAGCGAACCACAGCCCTGAATCACGATCCCCAGGAGCGAGAACCGTTGGCGTGATCAACGATACGGAAGACAGAAATTCGGAATTAACTTCTTTAGTGTCCATTGCGACTGGGCTAATGCAAACGGATATATATATATATGCACACTCGAAAAGTAATATGAGAGGAAAACTGTACTCAGATTTACGCTATGATATATGGCATAAACGGGCTCACCAATCTGTAGGATCAAACGAACCACAGCCGGCCGTTTACGAATAACACAACGAGTAAACAAGCAGTATATTGCCGACTCGCGAAATCGACGTGAGAGCGAGCGAATAACAAGACGAAACGTTAGTACTTCGAAACGACGAGCGAGCATGCAACGGAACCGTACGTTCGTGTGCGTGAGCGACCTGCCAGTAACCATACTCGTTCAAACAAACATTTAATCGCATACGAAATTTGGGAACATAAGGAGTACAAATGGTAATCGTAGCTTTAACACAGTTAGCAATAAACAAATAGGGTCGCTGCACACCTTCCTAATTGTGAGGCAAACGAACCGTCAATGTTTCTCTTCACATATGTGACTAATCGTCATTCCTCACGTGATTCTTATCAAAATAGTCACGGATTTGGACCAAGCTTATCGTACATTTAACTTCCTGAGCGTAACTCCAAAATCCCCTTTAGCCTAATGAGCACAACCTAATCACACTGGTTTCTCATCCTTCTATACGTGAACTATGAATGCTAATGACAGCCGATTGGTGGGTTTTGTTAGTTCCATATGTTTCTCCATTTTTTCTGAGGTCAGCCCGGTGCATCGTTTTCCTCCTGTCGGCATATTACTGTCAGGCAGTTAGAAGTCGTTTTCGACCCGTATATTTTGACTTTTATTGCGCCCCGGATGCAACTCACCCACAGTCCCCGTTTTTCCGTTTGGCCTTCCCACTCTCTTGTATCATCACACAACTCTGATTACTCAATATTCTGGAAATCATCGAGTTATATTTTAATAGTTTATTGTTTGACCTTCTTCATTTGCAGCCTTTGTCTAATGACTNTTGTTTGACCTTCTTCATTTGCAGCCTTTGTCTAATGACTACTCATGCTTGCTTTTGTCTTGTCGCTAGCACATGCTTACCTTCGCCGGAATTTAAAGTAGATTACGCTGCTGTGATACAAACATTTTGGTCACCCACACTCAATCTCAGCCAATCCCTCATACGAATCTTGGACTGTAACCAATTGTGAAGTGCCCATGAAAAGTCATTAGATTCTCTGTTGATTTCAGTTGATAGTTCCAAGTTCAACATTCCTTAGGCAGGCTAAAGTAGCCGAATTCATTTAGGTCAGTCGACGACATTTGCAAGTTTCCTGTTTATATAGATGTCTCCCTGTCTTGTATTCCATTTTTATTTTACATACCCATATTGTAAAACGTTTACTGTTTCTTAGGTAAACAAGCTACAGTACTCATTGAAGCTGCGTTTGAACTTCCTCGTGAAGTTAGTGAATCTCCTCTGATTTTGTCTCTGAAACGTCTGACTGAATGTTCTACGAAGTCAGTAAAAGTTATTTGTGCCCGATTTGCATCTATCCAAGATGTATAGTTTCTTTCGGATCGGTACACACATGGCGTAAATTTCACATTATCGTACTAACGATAGGTAATCTTTCATGTGTAATTCTGCTCGAATAGTATAGGGATGTTGGTGACATGAGCTTCATCCCATTTTCCGATTGAATATCGTCTACTTCTCATCATTTGCACACACGTTATCGTTCCCGTAAAACCGATTGCTCGTGTTGTGCAACTGTTTGAACGCGAATCAGATTGCCCTCAAGTTTTACCGGGTTTTATTTCGAAATTAGCACAACAATGAAACCTCTCGCATCTCTGACTTTTCTTGGTTTTCTCCGATCAGTAATCCGTTCCAGTCAAACTCGGACAGAACTCATTATTCAAGCACTACATTGCACTGAACATTTTTACATTCAGTACTACAGAAGTCGCCAAAATCACCATACTGGCAGTCGCCATACCGTTCGAACACAATAACCTAAAGCACACACTGGAAGCGATGAGTTTGTGTTATCCAACCTGTTGGCTACCAAACAGTATATTGTTCAGTGAATAGTAAATTCATTATAGGGATTTCCGGGAATAGATGTAAGCCTTCGACTTCACTCGTTTGGTGGCCTCAGCAGTCGGTCGAATAAGGTTGGGGAGTAAGGGAGTATATGAATGAAAAAATTGGCTGTACAATGCATAATAGACATTGTTAAACTAGCCCATCTATGATGCTAGACCACCGGGTGAAAACGGCGGCCAAAAAATCCAAGTCTACGCCTTGGTCTTACTCCAGCTTCGATTCGCGTCATTTCGTCACCACGCCTCAAAACGTGAGTGCTTTTAAACTTTTGCTCATGATTACTTATTGTTCTTCTTAGTTGAGACAACAGTGCTTGTACTAAACCCTGTGAGCTATATCCATTTGTAACGAAGCCATAACACGCGCCTATAAATTGCGCGTTATTGACTCGTCCTTAACGTTAGTCCGAATTTGCCTCCGAGGTCACTTGCTGAAGCTGCAACACCAGACACGTTGCCTAAACCGTAAACAGTATTTTTATGGGTGAAACCCAACTTAGAGCAGTCAGTAGCGACCTCGTAGAATGGCTTAATTTTTATCGCCTTTTCGTTTTACAACTTCACACACCTCGTTAAGATACGTTTGTTTAGTGCAATTGTGTCTGCCAGTTCCGCTCGTATGAAAATTCTTTAATTTTCCATTCTACACTCAGGGTACTGTCTCGTTGTACAGTTTCTTTTCCATCGGTCCTGAGTACTACGCTGTTCACCGGCTTCTGCATTATACCTATTGGGTAACTCACGCTCGGAGTGAAATTGTGTGGAAATATTTCCAGAAACTGGTAAACCCGAAGAAAATAACTGTTAAAATTTGGTACGCTGTTTTTATTTCGGACAGAGTTATTAGCCGATAACCTCAAGCAAAAAATCGGGCATATATTCGTAACGTTCTTCAGAATCTTCATGTAGCATGGTCGTATAAACAAATTTGAAGTGGTGTGTGACCTCCAGCCTCAATACCAGAGGGCCATTATTGTCTNAATTGTGAGGCAAACGAACCGTCAATGTTTCTCTTCACATATGTGACTAATCGTCATTCCTCACGTGATTCTTATCAAAATAGTCACGGATTTGGACCAAGCTTATCGTACATTTAACTTCCTGAGCGTAACTCCAAAATCCCCTTTAGCCTAATGAGCACAACCTAATCACACTGGTTTCTCATCCTTCTATACGTGAACTATGAATGCTAATGACAGCCGATTGGTGGGTTTTGTTAGTTCCATATGTTTCTCCATTTTTTCTGAGGTCAGCCCGGTGCATCGTTTTCCTCCTGTCGGCATATTACTGTCAGGCAGTTAGAAGTCGTTTTCGACCCGTATATTTTGACTTTTATTGCGCCCCGGATGCAACTCACCCACAGTCCCCGTTTTTCCGTTTGGCCTTCCCACTCTCTTGTATCATCACACAACTCTGATTACTCAATATTCTGGAAATCATCGAGTTATATTTTAATAGTTTATTGTTTGACCTTCTTCATTTGCAGCCTTTGTCTAATGACTACTCATGCTTGCTTTTGTCTTGTCGCTAGCACATGCTTACCTTCGCCGGAATTTAAAGTAGATTACGCTGCTGTGATACAAACATTTTGGTCACCCACACTCAATCTCAGCCAATCCCTCATACGAATCTTGGACTGTAACCAATTGTGAAGTGCCCATGAAAAGTCATTAGATTCTCTGTTGATTTCAGTTGATAGTTCCAAGTTCAACATTCCTTAGGCAGGCTAAAGTAGCCGAATTCATTTAGGTCAGTCGACGACATTTGCAAGTTTCCTGTTTATATAGATGTCTCCCTGTCTTGTATTCCATTTTTATTTTACATACCCATATTGTAAAACGTTTACTGTTTCTTAGGTAAACAAGCTACAGTACTCATTGAAGCTGCGTTTGAACTTCCTCGTGAAGTTAGTGAATCTCCTCTGATTTTGTCTCTGAAACGTCTGACTGAATGTTCTACGAAGTCAGTAAAAGTTATTTGTGCCCGATTTGCATCTATCCAAGATGTATAGTTTCTTTCGGATCGGTACACACATGGCGTAAATTTCACATTATCGTACTAACGATAGGTAATCTTTCATGTGTAATTCTGCTCGAATAGTATAGGGATGTTGGTGACATGAGCTTCATCCCATTTTCCGATTGAATATCGTCTACTTCTCATCATTTGCACACACGTTATCGTTCCCGTAAAACCGATTGCTCGTGTTGTGCAACTGTTTGAACGCGAATCAGATTGCCCTCAAGTTTTACCGGGTTTTATTTCGAAATTAGCACAACAATGAAACCTCTCGCATCTCTGACTTTTCTTGGTTTTCTCCGATCAGTAATCCGTTCCAGTCAAACTCGGACAGAACTCATTATTCAAGCACTACATTGCACTGAACATTTTTACATTCAGTACTACAGAAGTCGCCAAAATCACCATACTGGCAGTCGCCATACCGTTCGAACACAATAACCTAAAGCACACACTGGAAGCGATGAGTTTGTGTTATCCAACCTGTTGGCTACCAAACAGTATATTGTTCAGTGAATAGTAAATTCATTATAGGGATTTCCGGGAATAGATGTAAGCCTTCGACTTCACTCGTTTGGTGGCCTCAGCAGTCGGTCGAATAAGGTTGGGGAGTAAGGGAGTATATGAATGAAAAAATTGGCTGTACAATGCATAATAGACATTGTTAAACTAGCCCATCTATGATGCTAGACCACCGGGTGAAAACGGCGGCCAAAAAATCCAAGTCTACGCCTTGGTCTTACTCCAGCTTCGATTCGCGTCATTTCGTCACCACGCCTCAAAACGTGAGTGCTTTTAAACTTTTGCTCATGATTACTTATTGTTCTTCTTAGTTGAGACAACAGTGCTTGTACTAAACCCTGTGAGCTATATCCATTTGTAACGAAGCCATAACACGCGCCTATAAATTGCGCGTTATTGACTCGTCCTTAACGTTAGTCCGAATTTGCCTCCGAGGTCACTTGCTGAAGCTGCAACACCAGACACGTTGCCTAAACCGTAAACAGTATTTTTATGGGTGAAACCCAACTTAGAGCAGTCAGTAGCGACCTCGTAGAATGGCTTAATTTTTATCGCCTTTTCGTTTTACAACTTCACACACCTCGTTAAGATACGTTTGTTTAGTGCAATTGTGTCTGCCAGTTCCGCTCGTATGAAAATTCTTTAATTTTCCATTCTACACTCAGGGTACTGTCTCGTTGTACAGTTTCTTTTCCATCGGTCCTGAGTACTACGCTGTTCACCGGCTTCTGCATTATACCTATTGGGTAACTCACGCTCGGAGTGAAATTGTGTGGAAATATTTCCAGAAACTGGTAAACCCGAAGAAAATAACTGTTAAAATTTGGTACGCTGTTTTTATTTCGGACAGAGTTATTAGCCGATAACCTTAAGCAAAAAATCGGGCATATATTCGTAACGTTCTTCAGAATCTTCACGTAGCATGGTCGTATAAACAAATTTGAAGTGATGTGTGACCTCCAGCCTCAATACCAGAGGGCCATTATTGTCTGTTAATGAAATGCTTTTCTGATGTTTGAATTTCCAAGTTATACTCATCTTCTTGCAGTCTTATTTTGGTCTTGTTTTTATCACGCTTCGCATTCCTATGACCTTTGCCATTTCTAAAACGAACATCATCATTTTCTTTCCTTTCAGAACAGGTTATTTTAATACCGTTCAACACAAAGTCAGATGTACAGAGGCTTTTTATAACCTGTAAAATTCCAGCGGTTCTAATTATCATCCCAACATCAAGACACTTGGTTTGTTGAGGGAGTTGTAAGTATACAGGGCCTTACAGTTACATGACAGTAAAAACATCTCAATCCAGATGCTGGATGAGGAAATTTCTCCGTGATTTTTTTTTACGGCGCAATAGTATGGAGCACAATCATTCATTGCGAACTTACCTGAGGCTGTTGTGACGGATAATGTTACAATGGCAATCTGATGATGAGGTTTACGGCATTGGAGGGCACATGAGTTTACAAACAGGCGGACCTATTCTCGACTTCTGTCACAAACTACAAAACCGTCTGGAAGTTTTATTGCTCTATGCTGGTAAGGGATGGAGTAATCAATACCACCAGAAAATAAAAATAGGTGGGTCATCCATATTTTTATTATATATACACTACTTACAAGCAGTTTGGTAAATCCGTTATGCTGGTTGATGGCCTATTACAAAATATGTAAGCTTAAGTCGGATGTGAACCGCCGGTAGACTTGTTCAGGACCCGTTTGGCGTACATTCCGACTGTAGGTCTGCAGGCAGCAAGATTCGTGCATATTGGGGAAACTATCTGGATTGGGGTCATGTCGTTGCGCTTGTCCGTATTTGTTCTACCGTACGCTCGTAAAAATGAAGTACGTACATTAAAGGCAATCGAATGTAGGTGATTTGAACAACTCTTATCAGGTGACAGTGAAGGACAACCCACCCTGATCTAATCAGGGTCGAGAATCTACTCTGGTAACAAATTTCACCTACAATGAAAACCTGCTATGATGTATGTCCTGAATGAGGTGTACAGTTACAACCTAATTGGATTTTTGTCATGTCAGTAAACCCTCCAAAATAAAGCATCCACCAACGAGTACTCTGTCGCAAGCTGACTAAAAGCCTGGTCGATAGATCGAAGCAGTTAGAACATGCTTTTTATTGGGGAATAACAGGATACTATTCTTCCTAGTTCGTGGTTGTGTGAGCCGGTGTAAGCAACACTTCTGACTTTTTCTGCTGCGTTGGCGCGGTGGTTAGGTTCTTGTCCTGTGTTGATTTAGGAGTGCATTTTCATTAGGACCTGGATCCTTCCAAGTTCAGACGTTATATAGACCAAAGGGTTGTTGTCACACAAAAACGATTACTGTCGTACGTTTACATGTCACACTGTTGCCTGCGTATGAGTGCTTGAACAGTCAAGCGCAAACTTATGAGTACACAGCAGAATGACTACATTTACAGTTGCTGCGCTGTCGTATTTCTTGCACGGAAAGAGGAGTTAGAGAAGGCACTCTCAAACAGAGAGAACTCCAACCACACGGCGATTATCCTGTACGATCGGAAAACTCAGAAGCTTGGTACAGCTTACAGTGTGTTTGCCACGCGAAGCACTAATCACAATGAGACGTCGATGTCGTATTCACTGCATCTACGGGCTGGGTTAGCCCTCCACTACCAAATGAATCACGCTTATGAGTCACTTGCTCCGGGTAAGGTTCCCCATGAAAACCTGTTTCCTTGCAGGCCAAGCTTTTGAGTCAGAGGTTCTAGTTGGGACTTCTCAGGAAAACCCTCTCTCTTCGTTTCACAGGCCAAACTGTTGAGTCAGAAAGTCCATCCGAGATATTTTTTACACTCATCTGAATCAATCGCATGGACGCAAGCTGTTGTTCTTAGGACGTAGGATGTGCGTGTGCTACTGGATCCATGCAGCACCGGATGACGAACGCCATATCGCACTGATCTCGATGGGAATGAGCCGCTGTGGTACTGATTTCGCAGTTTGTGGTGAGATGAGTCTTTCAGACCAAGATAACGTCTCAGTAACAGACGCTGCGCACAAGTGCTGGATGGACTACTCGACAGAGTGTTCCAGAAAGCACTTGGTTTTTTCGCCGCCGATAGCATCAGTTTTTCTGGTGACAATCGAACCGCGTGACTTTAACCTCCGGTTCGTGTTCGTGCGCATGCAGCCCGGTTGAGATAAGTCTGTTATATTTTTTAGTGTTTGTGGTCCAACTATATGTCACACGGATAATAAAAAGGATTAACTCTATGGCCACTTGTTCACCAAACCATTCAATACTGGTGAGTGACCGGCTGTTTCTTGTGGGCAATCCCGAAAAACGGAGTGGACGCGACTCAGTAGCTTGGTCGAGAGTCTTCGGACCAAGTAACATTGGTGTAGTAAGTACGAAGTGTGATCGCTAGTTTTGTGCTACTCATGAGTTGGCCATCACAAACACCCGGATCTAGCTGGAAGTGAGTGATGTCACTACTTGCATTCATCCACGAAACGGTCATCACCGTTTGTCTGTGTGATCGTGTGACGTTCGCGAAATACGTATCAGGCGAGTTATATACGGAGCTGGATGTAGTACGAACTATCGGGTGTCCAGAACCAAGCTGCTTATTCCTGTTTGCAAGCCCGTCTACGGTAGACCTTCCGGAAAGCACCGGAATCTGGATGTTAGGAGACCAGAGAACTCAAAGTCGAGGAATGTGTTTCAACGTGCAGGTGCCGTTTATCTCACACATGCTCATATATCCACTGCCCTGATGGTGCATGGGAACATCTGAAGGAACAGATCGCGGCAACAGCCATCGACCGTTTGGTATCTAACACCAGATTTGCCAGGACTGGTTCAACGACAACTGTGTTATTACCTCAAACGTGATATGACAAGAATGAAGCGTTTCACGTTTTTAGAATGGACCCATACAGTGAGAATAAAAGAACCATAAGTCAGAACGCTCGTCGTCAACTTGCCCAGAGACTT
The DNA here is from genome assembly GCA_008508345.1 of Paragonimus westermani. Classification (NCBI taxonomy): domain Eukaryota; kingdom Metazoa; phylum Platyhelminthes; class Trematoda; order Plagiorchiida; family Troglotrematidae; genus Paragonimus; species Paragonimus westermani. Next base: position 163,233 of record QNGE01001268.1, on the reverse strand, counting down.
CCCGACATTAAGGAGGACTGACGAAGAAAAAGCAGTGATTTGATTCAGGGCTACAATGACCGTAGACAACGCAAAGAGTTCTATGATTCGCTCAAGACGGTTTTTGACATCCTTTAACTCTACCAATACACTGACTGACAGAGACAGTGACTTTCCCTGTACACAATCGGAGGACATAAAAGTCTGACGCAAGTCCTTTGATAGCCCCCTAAGTCAGCCGGCTACCGTTGACTGGGTGACCGTGAATAACCTGCCATAACAAAATTTCAAACAATCACTTGCTATCGCTCCAGATTTGGCATTGGCCCAGGGGGATGCTGGACGGTGGTGAAACGGAGTCTGTAGGTGAAGATGGATCGCCCCCAGTTGGTCTACTCTATCTGGGAGCGTCAAATAGTCCCTCAAAGGTTCAAGGATGCCCTGATCGTACCTTTGCTTAAAGTTAGAGTAAAGGCAAAACACCGACAGTTATCCGGGCATCAGTTTAGTGGATTGCGCTTGAAAGGCTGCACCAAGAATCTTGCTCAACTGATAAGGTGTTTAAGTTTTAGAGACCAGTGTTCCTCAAAAAACAATTTGGATTCCGGTCGATTTGCAGTATGCTTGACATGTTCGTTACTTGACAGGCCCAAGAAAAGTTTTGGGGAACACAACCAGCCTTTGTTTTCCTTCGTTGTGGATTGCGACAAGGCGTTCGATTCTGTGAACCGTGAGGCATTGTAACGTTGGATGTCCAAGTAAGTTCGTCAGTTCAACTAGTTCCATTTGGATATAAAGATGAAGATACAGTCGTGTGGCTCAGCTTCTGATGATTCTGAAACTGTTAATGTTGTGAATTTGGGTTGTCTTAGTCACAAATTTATTCAAGTTACATTTAACAGTAATGCTGACAGTTTCTCTTCAGAACTTGGGAACTGTGTTCAAGTTGAATACCGCACGCATAGTCATCTGTCGCATACTTGAGGTTTCCACGACTCGTGCCGGTTACGGAATTCGACTATCCTCATGCTGTTGTTTGCAGGCAATGGTGCGTCATTTACACACAGTGGACAGGAAATTCGGTGATTTGTCATAGTCTTTGTGATCGTGGCATCTGTAGTGGAAAAGTGGATATGCGCTTGAACCTCGTCCACTAACAATTTAAAACGCCTGTCTTGAAGAACAATCGGAAAGTAGTCCCAACAGACATCGAGCTAAAAGGACGCGGTAGGGTTTGGAAGCTAACTGGATATTTTCAATAATTTTTGGATATGTGATAAGTAGTCAGCTCTAGGCCAGTCTGATACCAACAACGGCAACCAAGACGATAAAGAAAAAGGACGTGAAGTTAGCTTCAGCCCACTGAGCAGCACTCGAAAGTGCTTAAAACTTGCGGATGTGTTAAACAATACTCAAAAAGGTGTATTTTGATCGACCTTAAAGATGGACTAGTAAATGAGTCGTTAGGAAATGGGCACTTATCTGTTGTGTGCAATTGGTTGTACGACTGAAGAAAGTGGCTGTGAACTCGTATCAGGCCTCTTATTGTAGCGAGAAGGCGTCCAATAAAGCACAATCTTTATTGTCCAAACCGCTAGTCACATGCAACGCGCGCTCTCTCGTTTATAAGTCGCAATTCCAACCCGCAGCACCCCCCGGTTTCCGTTCACACGTCGTGTGCACTTCTAACCGGTTTACGTGCGTGACCGGTGCCTTCTATCGGAGGGTTTTTCGCTTGCCATTCCTCGTCTGTTTGTCCGATTCCGTTGCGCGTTGGCTCGTCCGGCTGCTCGTGCTGTCCGCCATCCACCCAGTGCTGGCCTTGACCGTATCCCAACATCGTGTCGAGATGTTCCTCTGAATGTTGGAAAAACCACGCCTCCGATCTGGCCGTCTGTCGTATTTCGCCTGCCCTGCCTCGCCCGTTGGTCCGATCTAGTCGAGCGATGACTCATCCGGTCGCGCACGTTGTCCTTGATCCGATCGCGGCAGGTTTTCGAACGTACCTCCCCCCGTTGAGGTATTCGGCCGAGCGTTCGAAAACTCGCACCCCCGATTTGGCAATCCACCACATTATAACATGCGTTCGCAGAAGTATACTTAAATAGCTGACAAGTGTGAAAACACGGTTGCATACGAGATCCTTAGAGAAGCGATGCAACCGTTAGTCACTACACATTCAAATTTGGTTTGGATGTCAACGGCTTCTTTCTCTTAACCCTCTGTGGGCGGAGATGTTTTGCGTACACTTAGAATCCACATCACTGTGGGTAGCTACACAGACCACTTGCTACCTGAATAGCAGTCTGCGGACAGGTCTACCTGTGAAATGCGAGCTCGTATGGAGGAGACTAGTGATGCTTTCGTATGTTTTGAAAAAGGTGACTGGAGGGATCATAGCCTGAAGATGCAAAAGATGTAACTTGCCTACCTCTCGACAGTACTGTCTTTACTGTTGTACGGCAATGAAACTTGACAGTGAAATGCATAGCATTTGATCCATCCCCACTTTAATGTCTAAGCCGCGTGTTGTATATTCGGTGGCCAGAAGTGATTCTTAACACTTCGGCGAGTGGATGTTGACAAGATTGAATCCACGCTGATGCTTAAATGACTTCACTGCCCTGGAAACATCCGTAGAGTGCTGACGTACGGATTCCGAAGCAGCTGCCATAGAGTCGGTGCAAGTCAATTAATCGGAATTCTGGTTATCAGAGCTGTGCTACGAGAGTGTTACCTAGAGAAGTCTGTCGCATTGTAGTATCGATTTCAGAACACGAGTGGACTGCTTTGTGAAGCAGGGTCTGGACAAACGTCCTAAGATTCAATGTGCCGCTACGAAAGGCGGTATTAGACGACTTGCATAAAGGTCATCTGGGCGTGGAGAAAATGAAATCCCTGGCTCGACAGACGTGTTGGTGGCCGGCGATAAACTCGGATATCAAGAGCATTGCAATGAACTGCCACTCCTGCCTCCACAAAATAAAGACAAGGCCGAAGAATTGGACACCTTGGCCGGACAGCTACGTACCATGGCAACGGGTGCACGCAGACTATTGTGGACCACTTATCGGTAACTATCACAGTCTGGTGTTAATTGATTCATACTCACG
>QNGE01001268.1:62680-159846 GCA_008508345.1 Paragonimus westermani | reverse complement strand
ATTAACATACAGTTTATGGTGTTGCATGTGCTAATGAGATCAGCCAATGACAGGCTGTGATTTCTCTAATACTGTTGTACATCAATAAATTCGCTGTCTCAATCCATGAATAACAATTGCTTACTTCTGCCAGTACCAGGTCTTCGCAATATTACTTGCGTGGGAGGTTTCAATTCAAGTACGATTTCTAGAGCTATTCGAAGTCCCTAATTCTGAGCATCACAGTTTTATATCCGGGACTCCCCCTACCCTTTATTCTCAAAAAACACGGGGGAAGGTTGACATCATAAAGAATGAGAATTGCCTCGACAGGTTTGGGGACCTGAAGAACAGGGGTTCCGGGAGCACGGATACTACCACGGGCAACCAACAGTAGTCTCATTCTTATACCTGGAGGCTAATTTCTGTTCGGTTGCTCGTAACTTTGTCTAGACCTGTCTCTCACAAAGGACTTCCAAAAAATATGAAAACCGACTAGCACCCTTGGAAGTTGACTGTGCAGCTGGAAGTGAGAGTCTGCTAACATATGTCTCGAACGTTCATCATTCAGGGTGATGCTCACCAGGAGTGTCCGATTTCCCCTCCCCAATCAACCTTGTCTTGAGTGACCTTTTGAAGAGTGCACTTGAAGAATTCAGTTATTCTACTTCAGAGTTTCTCCCTGGTACTAAGTTAACAGTCCCTTCCGATTTTACTCTGCTTAGTCCCTATTCCGGAAATATGCGAAATTTTGAAGTACAAAGTATAATTCGAGGCACGAAATATTCTTATTCCCTTTTCCCTTGTTGCAGTCAGTGCGCTTGATGCTGTGAACCATTGCACATAATCAGTGACACCATCTCGTCAACCTTCAATACTGCCGATGAGATGCCAACGTCGATTCGCGCCATCTGTGCAGTCGAAAAAGCATCCGGTTTTCACTGGAAAAAAGAAGTTACGTTGTTCACGTGCCATATACTTTTCTCCATAATTCGGAAATGCCACCTTTCCACAAGAAGGATGATATTTGTTTGGTTGTTTTTGGGGACTCTTTTCCTCACCCGCTAATCCGCATTACGTAGGTTGGTCATTTAGGCAATGCGGTTGTTGGCCAGTGCTTATTTCCGAATACTCAAGATGCGTGAACACTTGGACGAACGATGAAATTGCACAGTTTGCGTTCCACATACTGGCTGAGCTTCTTCTGTGCTGGGCACCACTTACTGATACCACCGATAGATTGGAAAAACCGTGAGGTGGCTGAGGAACGGCTTAATTAATAAGTCTGGATACCTCGACCAGTTCGGTGATCAAAGTGACTGGGTGTTGGCTGCTCGATTTGTGATCCCATGATCACTCAACTGGCTGTTTAGAAACCATATCAAATGGAACTGCGCCGCTATCAGTGGCACCTGTACATCCGCGGCGTCTCCGGTTTCTCTATTTGGCCTCGTCACATTCTTTCCCTTCATAGATATTTTCTTCCTCTAGGATAACACGTCAACGTTACGTTGACCGGTCGTTCGTACGGCTGGTCAGGTGCGATCCAGAGCTGTCATGAAGACCAAAAATTAAAAAATATGTCAGACTACTCATGAGTAGTATAATTATATATATAAGGACAATTAGTTCATAAGAAGACTTCAGATGCGGTCTTATTTTACAAGGCCGACGTTATGTTGACATCGACGACAAGGTGCTGAGACAGTGCGGCCGCGGCTGTTAGCTAATGTATATTTGGAACTGCATGTGCTCAATGTAAACTGCACATTGTGGAGGTTTCATATGAATGCATTCTGTGCAAATTAAACAAAACTTTTGTTGTACCTAACCGCAAAACCGTCCGCAGATTTTCACTAGAGATAAATTTAGATAACAACCCGCCCCTGGATGGCGTTCTCTTTCTACCTATATCCATGGAGTATTCCTGTCAGAATTATCCTGGGTTCTGAAATGCAACCAGATCTATGTTCACCTACACTTTCATTCTGACATATCTGCACCGATCGTTTGTACGTGCTTATGTTCATTCAAAGCGATAATCTTATGGTATTTGAACTAATGTATGTGGCTGACAACATAGTAAACATAAAAAGTGGAGAAACATACATCACATAATGTTCGACGCAGAAACGCTTTGTACACTGAGCTCAAGTAGACAACTCAGAACAGTTGTCAGTAAGGCGGAAGTCATGGATTGAAGAAAAAGACAGTCACACTTTGTGCAATATATATAAACGAAGCGGTTAAGAATGCTGAAGCATAGGAGTAACTGAAATCAGAGTAGACCCACCAGTGTATTTTGATGTCCAATAATCATAGCCTCACTATGTTGAAGGAGCCTCCTTCTACGCAAGGGCAGGAACTGGTTAACGGTTGATACCTCACGAAAGAGATAGAGGATGACGTTAGATTTGAAAAAACGGATGATAAACATCGTTTTTCGACTGTTTCAATCACGCGGTATGCCAGTGATGTAATTGGGACTAGGCCTTCAGATTCTGCAAGAGTTTCGGTCGCGTCTGCAATGTCCAGATGAACTGTGGAACCGCTCATATCCCTGCAATAGGTTGGTCAGTTTTTACTTGGTTCATTTTCGGACACAGTGCTTACTCTAAGCGTTTTCGGTAATTAAACATCCTTATAAAGACCGTGGTTGGGAAAGCAGTGTCGGTATCGACAATCGTATGGCAATCAACCTGAGCGTTGTCCAGCTATGCATTGCAGCTTTTCCGTTTGGTACAAAATCAGAGAGTTGTGTTATACTTATGGTCAACAGTGAATGTATTCTTTCAGGGTTGATTCGATAAATATGTTTCGCCAATTAAATGCCATTCAATGACTGACATTCCATTCCTCTGGCTTCAACGACACCGTGCAGCTTACAGTTTTCCCGGCAAGAGAAGAAGTACATTATGTAGGAGCACTGACATTTTTTTTATCTTGAGGTAGTGGCCAGGTTTGCCCACCTTGTTGGTCCACAGAGCTATTATGCCTGAGAGTTAGGTCCTGCCAGGAACAATTGCATCAGATGAGCAGTCTACTAAAGCACTCACAAGATTGCCTTTCGCGCTGCTGTCCTCACAGAAGTGCACACTTAGCGAAACGTGGTCTTATGAACGTACAACAGAGCTGTTCACTTAGTTGTAGAGTTTGCCAGTTTTTTTAGTTTCTTATAACACTATTTCTCATGTCTGTTACGTTCGTTGTACATATAAAGTAATTGTCAATTGTTCGAACCAATACAATACTTCATCGTCTCGTGCTTTGCATTCTGCTTCCACGTGGTCACTGTTGTCGTGATTCACAATGGTCACATCTTGCCACAATAAGGGGACTGGGTTCACTGAAATTTCTCCGTCGTTCAAGGGCAGACTTCTTCCAAACTACATCGAACCTAGTGTAGTGGAATCTATTGTGAACAATCACCGTATCATTGCAGATAGACTTTTAATGTTGCTGACTCATTTCCTTGTTCCATTATATCTGTATCGACAATAAACAGGCTAGAAAATGTTCGCCTCAACAAACAGCCCTCTGATCGCCCAACGGTTGACCGTAATCTACGTCGCATTATCTTCTCCGGTCAGAGAAGCTGTGGTAACTCACGAGCTTTGTATACTTCTGCTGTGCGATGTAGTAACATGAATCCGAATTTAGTGTCTTTTTTATCGCTTCCTAGGACTGGCTAAGCCCTTACCGTTAAGCGATTCGAACTGTTGTATCCTTGGCTCTGAATGCTCGGTTACCCACTTCCTGCTGCCTCGCAGCTCAGAGGTTATAATGAGAGGTTCTGGATGGATTTAAAAAGCCAACTATTTCTACAACGGAAACTACTTGAGGGTATCCGGGGTCATCTTTCTCTCAACATCGATAATATTAAGCCAGCTCCATCTAACTGCTTCATTTCCCCCCACTTCAGTTCACTCCTAAATAACTATCGCTTCAGACGCTTTTCCCTCAGTGTTTGGTGAGGCTGAAGCCTACGGTTAAGACAGAGTGGTGATCGCACCCCTGTGACTTGTGACCTCTAGACTCCGTGTACCGATTACTGTATGTCGACGGAAACTGCGGGCGCTGTTTTCATTATATGGGTGTTCATTCCAGCAAATAGTAGCCTATACTCCGCCACAGTTTTATGATGTACTGCTTTTGGCGATTTTTAAAACGGTACCATACCCCTAAACATCATGATACCAGCAGGCCCGCTGTATGTTGACCTTGGTCCTGCTACCCTGGAAGAGGAATGTTTGGGTGGTATTTTTAACATATGTGCACGAGGTGTTAGCGATGGTAAACGTCACCTGCAACTGTACGCATCTCATAGTTTCTGTTAGTCCACTGTCGCATCTCAACACGAAAGGAAGCAGTGAGGCGTCTTGCGAAGCTTGTCCATTGACACAATTCGATCACGTAACAATCACTAACTGATTGCACCACCCTGTTAACGGTTGCAGCTCTTCGTGGAGTAACAGTGTAGACTAGAATCACGTTGTTTTTCCAGCTCCTGTTGTGTTGCCGTTTGTTCGGTTTTCGCGTGGCCGTAAATGTTGATTGATTAGCCACCGTGCGAACGTTGAGGCTGTGAGGAATGTTTACCAAAACATTGGAGAATAAAGCACCCTTACCGAAAAACGTATTCAGAAATCTATTTATTGCGTTTAGTAGAATTACTTCATCAGCTCGCTATGATGCCTGTATGGTCTGTGTTACCCTGTAGTTTGGACCAGTGACCTGTGGGTGCAGAGGGTAGCAACGTCGTCGCAGCGTCTGGCTGCCGCTCTCTCCATTAGATGGTCCAAAGTATGTAGGATGGTCTGTTACACAAAGTAGCTCTTCGGCAGTGTGAATTTAGGAAACCTACGGACATACGATCAATTGTTCAACTAAAAAAACTGCATAGCTTCCAACCGTTAGGTCAGATTTTTCGTACAGGGACTATCAGGCACTCTACGAAGAAGTCACTTGCAGAGGAAATTGAAGAATTCGTTTTCAGGTGATTCCGAAAAACTGCACAAACTGAGGTTTTAATTGCAACTTTTTGGAGCAACCAGAACTGTATCCTTCAAATTAACTCACACTTTGACTATTGTGTCCCACAATCACACAAATTGTAAGTTTATTGACACTATGTCCTGATACTGCGGCTACCTGTATGGATGTACTCACTCATTGGCGTCCCCTCATATTTTTCCTTTTTTAATCCACGACTTTTTCCCAATGGATCGGTGTTCTTATGTTACCACCTGGTCACACGTTCAGTCGTAAGCAGATTTTGCAAAAGACAGATTCCGAATGCACCAACCATTTTACGTCCCCACATTTTGCTAATCAGACTCGTTAAGCAAACCAGTCGTTAGGAAACTGTGTTTTGTCCCGTTTACTAATCGGACCAGAAGTTCACATTGTGTTAGGATTGTTCTTCGGGTTAATGTTCTATCTTTGTGTGAGAATCAGTCAGTCTTGTCTAACAGACTTCCCAATCTTCTGACACAAGTGAAGTGATGCGTTCACAGTTGGGGACCAACAGCCAAACAAGTATTAGAGTTACATCTACTGCTTGGATTGTTTTATCAGATAAACCTCCGACAATTGTCCGTTTCCAATGAAGGTGTTGGAAAACAATCGCGACGTTGCTGCCGATAATCGGTTTGGAATCCAGTGTTTTTCCACACACCCCATGTGCTTGACAAATCAGGAACAAGACACATTCGTCTTCTTCAAGTAGCGGTTTACAAAGTGTGCATGTATGCCGAACCAGTTTCAACACACACACTACTGTAAACCGATCTCCCACTGATTAGGGCAACACACCTTGGTTTTGCGACCCCCAGTTGGACTATTTTTAGTCGAGCCGAAAACGACGAAGTGTGAGGATCGTTTGATGAGATTGGTTCCCTACTGATGTGTTACTTCGAAGTTTCATGCGTTTATTTCTCATCAAACGGTGTATGGTAATTCAGCAATATGATACCAGGCTTATTCTTGTCGTTTGAAAAGCTGCCGAACTAGTGCGTTTGAGAATGAACTATGATGAAGCAAAATCAAGAGTACGTAATTATGAATCGGCCATGCAGAGATAACCCAATTTTAGGAGAATGCCTAAGTGATCGTTTGCCACTACCGTTAGATATAAACTGTCACCAGTTGAGCAAATAACAATAAGCTTGGTTCATGAACCCATTATGATCAAACATGCTATCTACAAAGGTGGAAATGAGCAAACTCACTATCGGATGTGCTTTCTCCTCAGACGAGCAAGATTTTTAGGCTGTCAGGACATGAAAAAGATGCAACAGTGCATCAGAGTCCCGTACGCCATACTAACCGTGATAATTGTCAAGGCTAGCGTGTTGCACATGTTATACAAGGGTCATAAATAGGAACGGGTGTATTCGGTCATGGAAATTGTGGCAATTTCAATATTGACCGAGGTGATCGCTAAGTGAGTGCTCTTACTTGATGAGATAAAGGTTACTGTGACGCCTACTGTTGTGATTCACCATTTGATTGCAAGTCTCGTTAAATTCGCGCTAAGCGCCTAAGATGAAACAAGGTAGCAACTATCTTCAGAGGTCAAATAACTAATTGATAAATGAACCAACAGCATGTAGGGGAGATTAGATGTTCTCTGCCATGGTGACGTCTGTTACGTTGTCGCTGTCTCTCCCATCTGCACACAACACTCATTCTCCACAAACATGATTGAATACAGACGATGCGGACGCTGATGTCCTGTGCTTTGACCCCTGTGCGATTTGCAGACAGAACGTCAGGGACTAGTCACCACGACACTGCCATCTTATTTGGGGGGGGGCGCCTGTGTGACTGACCTGGTTGTCAGGAGGAGAGTGTTCGTTGGGTAGGGGTGAGGAAAATGGGTTTGCATGAACCACCAATATTACTTAAGACCGGTTACAAGCGGACCAAATCTTACCCGAAACACAAAGCAACCATGTGTCGGATTTGCGGATTCGTTGGGCCACAGAGTCTGTGTTGACTGACGTTTGGACAAAACCGTACGATTCAAGCTGCGAGCTAATCATGTTCACTGGTGCAATTCCACATTTGGGCTGGTTGTATCAGACGGCATGTCATTTAGCGAAAAGCATAAGTTGCCCAGAGATTGAACCGGAATAGTTGGTCACTTTTCATGTTCCACAAACTGTCTGAGAGTATGTGTAATTTTGAGGCACGGCAACAAACAGGCAGCGTTTCGCGTATGTGATTTGTTGCTCCATGAAGTCGTTCTTTTGAATTGAAAATGACGGAATTCTCTACGGATGCATCAGTCAAAACAGTCTACGAAGCATTCGACTAAACAACTGATGTTCGCCGTCATCGAAAAATTGTTTTCAATTTTGGAAACAGCCATCAAACCCGGTTGGCCACAACCGTTTCTGGACTAGTCTGTTACGATGACCGGAGCCAAATGACTGCGCAAGTGGCTTGCATTCCACCACTTGCGCTTCCACTCACACATCTTGTAGACAAGGAAGATGAGCAAGTGTGTGAGTGAAATCTCCCACAGCTCAAGCGTTCAACACTGGTTATTGGTTTGGTAGGCTAAATTGAAAGGTGGAACCACCGACGTCTCAGTATGGTGTAAGAATTACATTTTAAGAATGTAGGATAGGGGTGGTCAGCAGATAAACAGTGAAAGGTAGATAAAGTTCAACTTTTGAGTTGGGGTTTCGTGATATATATATATATATATATATATATATATATATATATTAGCGAATCTGGATTATTACTATTAAACCAATCAAAACTCTCGAGTTATATTTATTCATCAAACATCAGGAACAGAAAGCGTAACGGAAAGTTTCAAAAGGCGAGCGCCTGATTTACCATTGTTTTATCTGGGGGAAAAATGTAGATTGAGTTAACTTACTCTAGTCTAGTCTACTGACACTTCCTCAGTTAACTGTTTGATGTAGGTTCGCTGACGATTAACCAGCCTCAGACCGCCAGCGCGCAGTCATGTCACCACGATCCACTATGCCGGCAGTTTTAGGTGTATTCCACGCTCGAATCCAAAGCCTGGGAACTGTCGCTGGTGAAATGATTGGAAGCCAATCTAAGTCGCACACGTTGGGGCTATCCGACTTAAGACCTTGTCCTACTATGAATGAAGCTTTATTTTACAATGCGAACTACACGATTGACATTCTGGTAACACAGCTTCTGATGACTGATATTTGGTCTAATTGATTTTGTTCTCCTATGTATCAGCGGCTTCGGTATTCACCTCTCAGCTATTTTACGTACGTGTCCTAGTCAGAGAGCCTGACTGAGCTCTAACACAGGGTAGATTCCGTCTATGTGTAGTATATATATATATATATATATATATATATATATATATATATCGGACAAAGAATAAGAGGACTGGAATGTCATACCGGTCAGACGGATGACTCCTCAGCAGTTTATAGAAAGTCCAAACTGCACATCTTAATACTCAGTCACCTCTTCTGGTAGAAACGTTTGAAAATATTCGCATTGGGTGAACAAGCACCGTTGTAGAATGACCTGTGTACCCGAACGCACGCAGAGCTCCGCCACATCCAACACAAACAAGTCCACTGTACACGGCGACGACATATGACCAGCACCTTCCGTACTAGTGCAGAACATATCCAGCCAATGCTGAGACTATTTCGCCTTAAATAGCAATACAAGCTCTATTAAATACATGTCGTCTAGTAAAAATGTAAAGATAGGAAGAACCGCAGACGTCTCTTGTTGAAGATGAGATTTCATAAGACTGATGTTATCTCAGTCATAGAACAAAAGTCCACCAGCTGCTTGCATCCCTTCTGCTGTTTCTTTGCTTGTACTTAACTTTCGGTATCTATTTTTTTAGTGCCGCAACAAATGTTTTTGTGTTTCGCTGGTTAGCCTCTTTTGTCACGCCGTTAGATTACCTGAGACCAAGGAGTGGGTTACGGTGCCTCACTTCACACGACCCGTTTACGGGAAGCAGCAAAGAGAGGGGAACACCATGAAATCGAAGGTGTCAAGCGAGTGATCACCACTTCACTATAAGTTCCACCAACTACATTCTAGTTGTAGTATTCTGCTGATTATTTTAGTTTTATCCTGAGAGCTATTAAGTTTGTGCTAAACGTAGTAGATAAAAAAGCCCATATATTTGTACACTACTGCCACTTACCGGTCTTGGTCACCGCATTAGAGGAGGTCCGGAACGATCGCCTGCTACCCGCTATCGAGACACGTTTTTAAATAGTGTGCTACCACTGTGAACTACGTCCGACAGAATCTTGTTGCACACAGTCTTTAATGGTTGAATTAGGAAATTCAGCCACAAGTCTTAATGGGTCCTGTTTTTCCTTACTCATATATATATATATATATATATATATATACAACGGATTACAACCCGATGCGATCACGGCTATGGCTTTTGTGCTAATTGTGCCTCCGATAATTTTGGAACACAATAAGATCTCTTCCCATCACCAACCTTCTCACAGAAAGCAACGACGACTTCGTGAATCGGTCATAATCGGGCTTGCCCTTAGAACATGCTAAATACGAGTCACTAGTTGCACTTTGCCAGTGTATATTTACAGGAGTATGCCGCCCTTCTGAGGTTTTACTCACGTTTAAGGAAGTTCTGAAAATGTACCATGAGGGGAGCGGCAGAATTTCCACTAGTGACTTTAACCTACTCGGATGGACGCCGTCGGTACCAGCGGGAGCCTTAATCGAGTATGCATTTTCTCTGGTGTATACAACGGTTTCTATAATACAAGTTTAGACGTGATCACCTCCACAAGGTCACTTCTGCGAACTCCTTAGGAAAATTTCCGGAAGATTTACGTTCTGTTCATTCGTGGTTGGTCCACTATCCTCCACCAAGTTGGCATCCAATACTTGTCTACGTGTGTTCTTAAATAGCTCATATGAATAAAACGTGCTGCGGCCGTCCACTTTTTGAATGCCAGACCTTCCCGAAACGATATTTTACCGGACGCTGCGCCTTGCAAGCTACTTGCAATGTATCCGTTCAACATAGCTTTCAGCGATAGTGTGATGAAATTTTCACATCATAGACACCATCCTGCATTACTTGATGACTCAGTCTCGTTGAGATATTTAAACATTTGCTGGTAGGTAGCCCAAACTTTGATTGGTATAAATCGAACATTAACCACATATCTTTGCGACTTTCATGTATTGACTGCTTTTATGGCCAGCTTCTTTTTGAAAGAAGGCCGGCTGATAAATCTGTTTGTATACGAAAGCCACCATAAACCGTGAGTGGTCTTCAGCTGATATTGAATGCTAGTAAACGAACCGTGTTAACAATGGTTTACTACTTTTTAGTAACAGCAGAAGTACCTCTGACAAGTAAGTTGGGCTGTCTCGACTGGCAACTTGTAGTGCGATTCCGCTAGGTAAATTCAACTACCTTATAATCCGACAAAATTATTGCTGAATTTGGGCTTCTCTTGCATGATAGTGTTTAGAGGTCAGAAACGCTTCAGTACCACTGAGTAGTGAGAACCGTTAACGGCTACATAATGTGCGTTTATGTACACGGCGACGGACAGCGTGACTCGTTCTGTCCCTTCAAACTTTTTTTACCGGTATGATCCAGTTTTCTCGTTTGAATGGGCAAAATTCTCTTGCACAAATGAAGTCAGACTTCCTGTGGAGTGCGGCATATGTTTTGTCTGAGATACAACTTCATCTTACCCCGGTGATATGGATGGTCACAGTCTATGTTAGATTGCCAGTTTACACCGACTATGATCACAGGGGATCAAAATGGAGTTTATAAAGCTTCTTGATGTTCATCCTCAATCCGACAGTCCACGACCGGTTTCGTCCTTGTTTAGACGTATCAGGAATCGAACCAGCAGCCTTGCGCAACACAAACCCTAGCTGTTATCAGTTCGGCCATGATACCCCCAAACGAAAACACCACGACCGGGTTCATTTTTGGGTGGACCCATCAGATAAAGGTTATCTGAATGTGGATAAGACTAGTAACTCTTCACCTTATGAGTCAAAGCTGGTATATGCGCTAGACATCAAGCTGAATCATGTACTTTACTATCTTCTCACTCCATCTAATCATATCCTTGCCTCATGTGGTCTTAATTTTACAGCTTGAGACTTGACGCTTAGTGATAGTTCCCACTGCTTTATCGGGAAGTATTAGGGAAATATTCAACCGTTGTGTTCACTAGTACACCACTAACACTGATTAAAAATGGCATAATACTTTGTTTCCCATATTTAGATACCAATATATTCCTCATTTCCCCCCTGACCTCGATTAGCTTTATGGTTCTCTCGAGGCTGTTGACAGTTATTTGTTTGGGAGCTAGTTTGTATCACAAAACTATGCCACCGTTTTAGGCGGTGACCATTTTTACCAAGGTAAGAAGACAGCCTTTTATATTCCAAGCTTCGAAAACCAATTCAAGTCTTACTTTTTACTTACTGCCCTACTGTTTATGTCCCTCATATTAGTTGTACTGTTTGCCTCAATTTCGTCTGCTCAGCCTAAAGAAGGTTGTGCGTTTACTTAAGCATATTTATGTCTGTAATGTTGTTTCCCGTACATTTAGGCCAAATTTACCACTTCTAAACACCACTGCTTAGAACAACTTTGCCGAAACGTTCCTTTATGATCTTGATGCGCGTGGAAGCACACGCTACGCCACACAACAGTTTGGTAATTCCCTATCTAACATGTTCACCAATCTCTTGATTCACTTTTAAGATGGCTTTCCTATGAAGCTTTCCCCCTTAGTTGACTTGTAACGGTTGCGTACACACTTGCAACGCTGTGGCTGTGCGCATATTCTGAAAATGTACCCCTCGGGTGCATGTTGAGCTGATCGATCGGTCGGCCAACGTGCACACTATAGATCTGCGAGTATGCCCAAGTGTTAGTCCAGAAATCGGGTTTCTTAAAAAATGCATGCGACTATTTGGATACGCAGGGGTAGTGCAAAAGGAGTATTACTTCAGCTTGTAATCTGTGTGGCGTACTGGATTGGTAAGAGAACAAAACCTTGGGCACGCCGTGGCGACTCCATTACTGTATCACTGGCTCCATTCAAATGTTGACTGTCATTTACACTCTCTCTTCGTAAATCTACGCATATGCTCAATAATTCGCTTGTCTGGATGAGGGTACTGTGAGACTGTACGCCCATTATAAAGTACGAAATAATCCGCACACTCTCCCTTCGAGGCTCCGCTGCATTGTCACATCGTTTTAACCGTTGTTCACATGCCCGTTTCTTACATTCACCAACTTACCTCTTATCCGATCGTTTTGTTATTTTCAATCCTTCTCTCCGGTTGAGTGAAACCTACAGTTGCAGATTGACACGGTGTAGTGTATCTGTCTGAGCTTACGTGAAAAGTGTACAAAAGCAAACCCGCTACCAAAATTGAAACAACGCTTCAGTTTGTTGAAGAAATTTTCGTTTGATGAGTTCCCCATTTGAATTCACAAATAAAACAGTTTGTTGTTCAAAACAGTTATAAAATTTCAATCGAACCAAGCGTATGGAACTGTTACCAGTGTTGTTGTTATTTACAGAATTTATGGATTATTTACATAAATTGTTACAGTCACGAACCACAACATTGGTATATCACGGGACACCGAGATGGGCTGAGGTTTGGCCTATCAGCAGACCAGAATGGAATAGTTCAAGCGCTGCAGACAAAAAGAGAATACAAATGTTCAAATTAGTTCAAAAAAGGTGGATAGATGATTAGCGTTAACAGCTTGTCCGACCTCATGTGATTCAACCGTTATCCAAAAGGCAATGTTCTGTACACGTTTTTCGTAATTGAAAACCAGTCGCCACCGAAACTCTGGTTCTGTTTTCATACATGCGTATAAGCATCAGATCATGAATGACGAAAATTCATCAGCAGTGTTTTATTTTACATCCGGTGCTTGGTTCTTCTCTAATGGAAATCCAAAGATTATCCAAGCGTAATTTCATGGATTTTACAAACAAGTGGCAAATCGTTTATTATATTCTCATGAAATCGGGACTCTTTAAGCCCAAGAAAATAGAGTTCGTCCTTAAATTCAATATGACCAATTCCATCTTTCTGTTGGCCTAATTAGCTATTCTTGTTTGGTGCACCTGGAAGTCCTTTGAATACTAACACAGCTTGCTCGAAGAGAGGCGCTTTGGGGAACAAGTTTTCCCCAAATCTCCATGTAAAATGCTTAATTCCCAATCTGTAATATAACTGGCATGTACCGATGAAGTGTCTGACTCATGCCAATACTGACCATTATCTGAATATGAACCGAACGCCCACCTGCTAGGAGTATATGGCTAATTAGTGATAACTGACATGAGTATATCGATGATTGAAACGAATCAAGCATGTGTGCGGCCTAGTTAAGGGTTTGATTACCCACGAGGATAGTGGGCTAGCAAAACCAGCGTTCCGCAAAAACGAATTTCTTCACTTGTTAATAAGGACTGCTTTAGCACGAAAGTGTACTGCAGTGAACACGCTGGAACTAATACATACCGTTTACGTGCACACATTTACCAGAATCGAACAGGCACATACCTTATCCATAAGTGTGGTGCTGTGCAGTGGATCGGATCTAATAGACGGATGTGTCATGCTAGTAGCCTATTAAACAAAACTATGGACTACCAACTGGTTAGATTTTCTGGCATTAGTAGCACCAAATGCGTGTGGTCTGAAAACGATATCTGGTGAATCGATAAAGTGTCCTTGTTCTACTCAGGGCACATTTACAGATGACTGATGCTTCATGACCATGATTTACCAGAATAGCCTGCTAAGCGTTCAACCAGAATACACGCGCCAGTGTCCATTTGGTAAGCCCTCACGGACACACTGTACAATTGGCTTCTCAGAATAAATGATTAGTATCAATAATATATTAGCACGAAAGGCAAATAGATAAAATCAGCAAGTCAACTAGCAAAATAGCCGGTATCGCTAACATTAGACAAATAGACACTAGATGGGGATTAACATGATTCTGTAAGTGTATATTTGTAGGAACCGTTATAAAACGCATGCAGTGGGAAGCTAAAGACATCAAGACTAAAAAACCGCCTATTCAGCTATATTATGCCAATCCTCGCTATATAAACACCCTGAGAGAGAGACTCAAATTTCAGCACAAAGATTTTTTATAAACTGCACCTTCTGTGTCGCATCTTCCTCTTCTACGCTATAAAAAATGTCCAAGGGGTAATTTTCCGAAACCGAAGTATCCCACTAGCATACTATTATGTGGAGAGAAAGTATTTGCAACCAGGATGTGATCATATTGGAAAACATTATACAATGCTGTGGTCACTGCTGAATCGGCTAACAGGTCTAGATTCCTACTAGGTTAAGACCTTCGTGACAGACAATCCGCACAACTTCCTTGTTCATTGTCCTATTCCACTCCGGTAGAAATTCACTTCTTCTATTTGTCACTGCTCATCGTTTTTATACCGACTGTCCAATGCAAATTACTTCCAGTTCAACGCAAAAACAGGAACATGTATGCAAAATCTTTCTTTCTATCGTGTAAACTTAAACGAACCGCTATTCATGTCCACGCTGGAGCTGAACCACTCGAAACTCAGTGCTAAATCAGGCTGAGGTCATGGCGCAAATAAACTGAGCACGCACTACTAAAGTTAAGTAACATTGATTAACATACAGAACTGGACAATTTTAGGCAGCAAATGTTTTCCAACAATCTTACAAAAAGGTCACCATGAATCTTACAGTGAAGCAACTTCAAATCAGAACTAATGAATATTTCACAAAAGCGTGCAAATCATCTCACCTCTTGCAGATTTAACACCATGTTTCTCAGATTCTAAGGTTCCATAGGCCGAGCAAAGCTCCCAGGTGGAATTCTGGTAGGCGGCGTTGAAATCCATAGATTTATTAGTCTGTACAAAAACAGATTTTACAAATGTATAAAACAATCCATCAGTTGTCATCATTCTGTAGGTTTAGCTTTTTCTCCTACAACTAACATATATTTAAACCGAGAAAAACAACTGGAACTCACGGTGACTTGGAATACGTGTGAGATAGACCGATTAGCGATGTATAGAGTAATGTTTGCTTATTCAAAAAACCAAAACATACAGTGTGCGACAACAAACAAACACATTCATTTGTATGTCGCATCGATCTCTGGAAATCACGGTTGCAACGGTTACCAGTTCTCCGTTCCTGTATGTGTAGAGAACCATTTCACTACAAACTGTACTCCAATTTCCCCTCTTGCATTTTTCCTCCCGCTATTTTAATATCCAAATACATTTTGGTGCCTAACTAATGAGTAGTAGTGTTGTGAGTCAAGAACGCGGATGGCGCAAGGGTTGTTTATTTACAAAAATAATACACGGGTTGTACGCCCCAGCGTGATTACAAACATCTGCGTGCGGCACTAGTCTCAGAACGTCATTGTCGCCACAGGTGCTAAGGCTCAGTTCCAGTGTGTACCGAGAACCATTTCATGTTGTTCTGCACTCCTATGCTTTTTCTTGTATTTTTCTCGCGGCTTCTTCAGTGTCAAAATCCATGCTCCTGCCTAGCTACGGAATGGTAGTGGTGTGAGTAGTATAGTGCGGTCGGTCGTTCTCACTACAGTAGTGGCAGAAGCATGGTGCGATCGCTCGTCTTCACCGCATTAGGTAGGTTTGAAAGTTTAATCTACTATAGTGTATCACGCACATTGGATTAAGTGTAAGCTACAGACCAGGCAATCGCCGTGATTTTCACGAACTGTGTTGAATCAAATGCAGCCAGTTGCTTTAGCTGACCGTGTTCATAAAAAAACTCACGTTTTAATAGGCTGGCCACAATAGACTATTCTCAAATGGACCTAATGATGAAAATGGTTACTGTCTACTCATGTAACGTCTGTTCTATACGATCAGTCCGAAACAGATCGTGCACTGATATCTGAGGGGAAGCGACCTTTGAACGAAACTAACGTTATCTGAATTTCAGCATCACGTAGCCTTGACTAACCCAAACCGTGAGCAGCTGAACCTTGTTCATTCACTTAGTGAGTCGTTGTAAGTATCCTTATGGGAGGTTCATGTTTAGCACGGTAAAGCGCCCCCCCCCCCAAAATAGAACCAAATACAGTCGGGACCACTTCTAATGTGAGATGGTGTGTAACCCCAAGTTGGCCTAGTCCTTCTACGGAACTATTAGGTTAACAGAACCACCTATGAACTCTCGTATTGAAGCTGTGGTACATGTGTACATCGATTCCCCCAGCGTTCCTTGAGATGAGGTTATTGAAGTCAATTTTTTGGTACAGGTTCATCCTTCACCATTGAATCATGGCGGGCTACTACAGTGTGGAAAGTAGTTATAATGCGACCGGGTTGTTGTTTGCAGAAATGTATAAAAACGTGAAACAACGTTTTATATATGTTCCTGTGATAAACGGCGTGCAAAATAACTAGGCTTACTTCAGTGAGCAATATTCGGAATACAACTGCACAACCGCTGGGAAGTTGTAAGCCTCCGGCTTTTCAAAGTGCATAATGAACCTTGTATGTATGTTGTTTGTCAGATATTTTCCTACATCGCCATCATTCAAGCTGAGATCACACTTTCTATCTCCTGTTTACAAAGAAATCATTGTTTGCTTGGGTGAAATTTTCTCTGTCTCGTAGATCGCTTGTAATTTTCCCGTCATGTCTGTATGCTGAATTTTCATAAAATACATGAGCTAGAACGATGGATTTTTGTGACGAGGTCGTATTCAGACCCAAGTTAAGTGAACGGCATTTCGTTACAACAGATCTGAAACTGCCACGCAGAATGTAACCCAATGAGGAACAGAAGAGTGAAATTTTGCCTCCTAGCGAGATGAGGGTGAATAGACGACAATGTCCGACTCCAGGTTGCGCAGCCAAAAAACCAAAGATGCGGAATAATGTGTCTGACTAAGCAGTTTCTGGTTGAAATCAGTGCTGATACTTCAGGTGTCCCCACGGAATGTGCAACAACTGGTGAATGAAGTGCCGCACCTAACTTGTCAGCATCCAATGTGTGCACCATCAGCCGTCGATTGAAGTGGACCGATCTTTAGTTGATTGATGGACTATTATCTTCATTGATGTGAAGATCCTTTTGGTAATCTTCGTTTGCTGGTCACACTGGTAGTGCGACCTGAAGAAAGAATGAAAATAATAACCCTCCCTAGAATGTGTCTCCCACTCACTGATGGCTTGCGAATGGATCTCCTTCGAAGTAACAGCTAAGCTGTTAAAGCTGAATGGAGCAGGGAAATCCGCCTCTTATTCCAACACACTTGAGGCACACACAACGCTTTCGACGCACGATAAGCCTGGGTTACGTCACGTATGTTCAGTCCTTCGGGGTCAAGTTTTTATCATATATGTTACATGCCTGGACCGATCAACACACAGCCCCGATCAGAAACCATAGATAACCTGTGGGGTATTATCAAGGAAATGTGCACCCAAATGAGCCAAATTTGTCCCATAAGAAAGAATGACGAATTGGCGAACAGCATGCACAGAAGTATGTTTTGCTTGCTACCAAGTGGAAGGCATACACTTCCCTGATTTTCGTGACTTCTGTTTCCAAACGCTATATTTTGAAGTGGTCTTTTAATTACTGTGTTTGTATTTTCACTTCACTATTGATTGAATTTTACTGTACTTATAAAAACACATGCCGACTATTGTTACAGGTTTTCACATCTTCCAACAGAACGAAGCTTCATCGAAATAAGGCTGGACCCACTGGATTACTATATGCGTTTGTGAGGATTCGAATGACCTTGTCGGGAACTGACAGACCACTACTCCGTCGACCACGTTGAACCCATCACTACACCACCAATCAACTTGTTTAAATTGTCATGTACACACTCAGGTCAACAGTCTCTCCAACGTTTCGTGTACAGTTTGCAACGTGTCTCGACGCCAGTTGCCCTTATTTCCAAATTCCAGGGATTAACATTTCAGTGTGAACTACAAAAACAGCTTACTTACGATGTTGGCCAGCCCTTGGCTTCGGTGCCAATGATACATTACCCCGTACATTGTTTGGCATACCTCATGCCCACGAACACTGCTGCAACAATTAATCAAGTTCTCTCACACACTTCCATGCGACGCATTAAGACGAATGACTATTCCATAGGACACCATATGTTGAATAACACACCCTGCCTGCACGCCGTCAAACTAGTTGGACAACATGCGGTCCTAAGGTGAAGGTTTTCCACTCCAGGACTTGTACAGCGTATTCTAACAAACTAATCACAGTTGAAGCACTTGTGTTCCCTCAACCAACCCATCCGTCTCAGTTGACGATTCGCAACAGTCAACGTGTTATCCGGACTTTGATAAGCTGTAACATTCTGCTATTTAGTTCTGTTATTCACAAACGGGAGGAGCTAAGTTACACAATTCCACAACTACACTCCCTTCTAGCCTACATGTTGACATTGCACACTGGTTCCAAAATATTCGCCTGGAACGTTACAACAGCAAATCGACCATATGGAGAATTACCAACCAGCAGCAGGTTTTAAAACAAGAAGCAATAACCTTCAATATTCTGCCGATTTAATCCATTAGCCAACCACCCAGGTTGTACCCCGACTATCTACCATCTATCGCTGGTTTTGAAATCAACTCCCTGTCTAGCTCTGATGCACATTAAGCCATTAATTTGTACGATGTGCTTTTTTAATCCAGTTAATATTCATCCCAGATGCACCTCCGAAAACAGTAGTGAACTACTTATCCGTCAAAAGAAACCACTCAGTCATGAATGAAGCCGCACACAGAATTGAAGAAAGTATACACAATGATTTTGGTCAATCTGCGCCTGTTGCGTTTCACTCCCTCCCTTCAACCATATGAGGGGAAGGTTGCTACTCGAGTGCAAACTTGTAGGAGTTTGTGGTGGTGGGGGAGAGTGCTTATTCGCAAATCCTGAGATTATGGGGTTGGAGGATAGGGCTGGTGTACACCCGATGACAGTTGAGGCACCTGCTCTTCGGTCAAATGCGTTTCTGTGTAGCCACAAACCTGCGAGTCTAACTACAGATGGAACAAGAGGCTTGAAACCCATTCTGACAAGTTCGTCAGTTCACTGGTTAATCTATTCGCCACAAATTCTCTAGTTCTCTCTCTGCCTCTTGAAGACTGTTTGCGTGCTTATGCTCCCAAATCTGATTGATCATTCATCTGATATCATATAAATGAAGCACGACTTCATCGTGGCAATTCGCGATGTATAATTGACCTGCCATATACGGAACTTTGCGGGAGACAAATGGATCTGACAGCCACTGACTGGTCAGTGAGCCAATAAACATTGTGGGATTCCTCTTATTCAGGCTTCTAGTGGTTAAGGTCACATTCTTCCCTCTGATAGCCAGAACCTCCCCCGTCCAGTACACGGCCGAGAATCCCTTTTAGATCCACGTACTGAAAGCTATAGGTATAAATTCACGTGTCATTCGTCTTCCGTAGAGAGGCATCAGGGTTGATCTTGATCAACCCTTTTCCCTCGTAAGAATGGGCCATCGAAGCTGTCACTGTTATTGCGGTAGTGAAAATAGCACACACACACACGCACACACAGTGTCAAAGTGGAGGTCCACAGACAAGAACATAACAGCTGGACTGACGGCGCTTCCTGTCTGCCTAGAATTGGCGGAGTCATGAAAAAACGATGATTTTGGTTTGAGCGCAACGACGAACGGCTGTAGTGAACGCATATCGTGGCACATAGAACCATATGAAGTGAATGTATGTTCACGTGGCCGAGAGCTTTGAATGCGGTCATAATTCGTGTCCTATCTTGATTTTCATCTGCTTCGTCAAAGACGTGCGCCTTCAACCTCAAGATGGTGATAAACTCAATGCTATGTACACATATCACCGTTGTGAATGAATTGGTTTTTTAATGTACACTTGTCTATGAACTTTAACTTTATTTATGGCATGCTTTAGTAATGGCAAACAGACGCAGTTTAATGTGGTGCTGTTCGCTGATACACTGCAAAGAGTAACAGCAAAGTTCAGCTGTAGAATAGCTTGGAAATTGTTTTACATGTTCTGGAATGAAAAGAATATTAAGAACCGTTTACACATATTGCATCCTTATGGTGTGTTCAGACAAATGACTTCCTTTTGAAGTGATCCAACTCAACGGGTGTAGTCGTTCATTATTCAGTATGTATTCACACAGTTAGTCAGCAAATGCAGAATCCGGTTAGGAATGAAAAATTCATGAATGTGATTAACACGGAGACAGCACGTCATAAGTATTTACCCCCTACACTTTCACGTATAAATCAAACAGTTTATAAATCTACGACATAATCAGTTAGTCACCTAACGCAGAACCCAGCTAGGATTGAACTAAATTCAAAATCGTTTTGGTTTAGACGAGTGATCACAACTCCCAAGACGAAAGCGCTCATCTGCTTACAAAAAACATGTCCATTAGTAGTTGACGTGAAATAGTGTACGCCTTTATGTTAGTTGACCTAGCTATTCTTTATTTTCAAGTGTCAAATGAACTCTACTGCCTCTAAAACTTACAGGACGTATTATGGTGTCTGGGACATTTGGGCAAGAGACTGTGTGCAAAAAGATAGCTTCCTTTGTGCGTAAGTCGCCAACAAAATTACTCTAGCATTCAGACCTGGCAAGCGCCGGCTTACAATCTAGCACCAGGACTGTAAGTCTTGACGGGAACATAGCTGCGATTCAAAGGATTATACAGTGGTCGAATATTGGATACATATAGTGTGCTGAATACAATTGTAGAACTCAAGCTGAACTCCGGGTTAGAAGTGATTATTACAAGTTGAACACTCCTTAGTGGACTCCGTGCAGCCGAGTGGAAACTTTAGCTCCACCTAAGACTGTCCCCACAAACTCGGTCCCCCATCACCAAACTTGTCCCTTTCAATCAGGAATTAATGATGTTCAAGTATGCAGTCTACTGTCTAGGCAGGACTCCTCACTGGAGGTCTGATCTATTCATAGCACGCTGCTTGACTCTGCGATCGAAGGTGGCCGAGATGCGAAATTCAGTCTTTATTATCAGCATATATGTGAGGACAGAACACTTGACCGCCTACCTAACGCAATTCTACAAATGATCAGATATATACATCTATCTGCGAACCTGCATGTATTTGTTGATCATTTCCAGCTAAATCAAGGAACCTATCCCAGAACTCGTGTTTACTGGCTACAGCAATAATCTGCCCTATTAAGATCAACTGTATCGTTGGCATGCTGCATACAAGTATTTTCTTCTATGTTCAACTCTCTTTCTTTGTAAGTGAGAACGCTTACCTTACACTTATGAACCGCCTAACGAATCTACATCTGTGGTTAACACAGAGGCAGCACTAAATGAGCATTTATTCCTATACATCTACGTACAAAACAATGAGTATGGGAATTCACGAGGTAACCAATTAGCTACCGTCTGAACTCAGACTTTTCAGGATTTAATTCTCATCCGAATATAGTGTTGCGTTTCATGCGTTATGTGAACGGGTAATCACAGAGTTAGCATTTCAGTGTGCACGACCAAAAACTCACCTTTTGTGCTTGTTGTGCTACGTAAGTTACCGCATTCCTAGGACCTCCCTCAAGGCTCTCTTCACTACCGTAATCCGTGCCTGAACAGCTCACAGGGACCAGTGGTGAGTTCACGACATCCTGAGTAGAATCGCTACTTCGCTGTATGTAAGATAAGCTGTTCAACGGTTCCGATCCGATGTGCACAAGGCTGGAAGCAGATATGCAGTCCAGATCGTGTGGATTTTTTTTCACTTTGCTGTTTTTCTGCTTTTCGACCGATCTCGTTTGGACTTGTGACGTGGTAGTCAAAGCTTGGTTTGGAAGTGATGACAACCTGGTTGACAACTTCTTCTCTTCACCCGTATTGCCTGTCTCATTGCGACGTGTGACACCCATATTGTTTCCACCATTCGCCAATAGAGCGGAAGTTAGTGGAGAAATGCCTGTTGGCAGAACTCCGTTATGCTGAAGCATTTCTTCCAAATTTTCTATGTAATCTATCGCGTTGCGCAATATCTCTACTTTAGGCATACGCTGATTCGGGTTTGCACAGGTCCGACGCTTCAGCGTTTCAAACGCTTCGTTCACTTTACGTAGCCTTCGCCGTTCACGCATTGTTGCGGCCTTACGACGATCCACTTGCATTGTTTTCTTCTTGCAAGCTTTGCAGGCCCATAGAAGACATTGGCCGTGCGAGCCGGGTACAATCACATGTTCTTCCTGTGGTTGAATAACAAGTGTTGAGTTTAGTTTTACATACAGAAACGTAAAATTAACATAGATAAGTATAGATAAATCATTTGGCTCTCGTTAGATCGTAGGTGAGTGGAATGAAAATATACTGTTTTATTTTTCGCTTCTTCCATATTCCACAAGGATTGCTTGACGGTTTCCCATGATCACTTTCCTTGGGTCTGACCTTTATATCCAGACAACCAATTACACGGATAAGGGTCGTTCATATTAATCAACTTCTATTTGAAACTCGAAGTGTTATGAATATCACCGGCAAAAAAATTCGCGATAAACCAAGACAGAAGTACACAACAAGGCTTTAGTCACTCTCTACAAATACTATCATTGTCTGATTTTATCGTAATGTGTTTAAGTGTCGGAAAAACGCACACTGGAGGTTAGTTCCGTACAGCTCAGCCGATAAAATGGAGCATCAAGGAAATTCATATGTAGTGCCCACTCAATCATAATGATTCAAACTACGTACGCTGTTCTCCCTATAGGAGTTCTGTTTGCTGGTTGAGATCGGTAGCCGTTACAAGTTGTATGTACAACCGACGTCGGTCTGATGGTTGTATTTATGCCCATCCACTGGATGTTTATGGTAGTTGTCCGCATACTACCAACCAACGTATATGTGTATTTTCTGTTCTTCGGATCTTCAGTTGATTGTGAACGTTAGTGACAAAAATATCTTATTCTCAAAGGTGGATATTCGGTAATAGTCGGAACGACGACTATCTTGGATTAAATAGGCGCAGCTCTGCGTTCGTAGACATGACGTATCTTATACTCTCCTAGTCGATCCGTGTTGACAACCCCGGTTGTGTTAGTTGCGCGTGTGACCTGCATATTTTAGCCGTGGCGTGGTTGTTCGTCCGTGCGACGTGATGTCCTAATTTGTTCAGCTGGCAACGTAGGCCACAATACGCAAGCGCATACGCACACGTTAACACGTGTGCATATGCACAGGCCTGCATAACCCCGATGTACGCTTGTTGGCATGTCAGATTTAGTGGACATACGCATGTGGCCGGCTAGCCTGGCAACCGACGCGGAAGTTTAGAGCGTGCCAAGTGCTAATTGCACAAGCTTAGCTATCCGCGCACTTGGGTAAGCATGTGCACCCACACGGTCTGCATACACAAACGGGGACCGAAAACATAATGTCCTCTTGTTTTTCCATGTTGCTCCTCTACCTACTGAACCGCATCGGATTACTGCAAGTAACTTCGAAAGTGATGATGGTTCTGCGACAGTTGTTCAATGGAATCATTTCCAATCCCGGAGACACGTACATATATGACTGCGTTTGTGTGCGCTTGTGTACACTATGGAGACAGCAAAATATTGTCTTATTCATGAGGGGAGACGGCAGCGCTTTTAGTGCTGCTGCCATTTGGCGGTGTATACGCAAAAGAACAACTGTTCCGTGCCTATATCGATCCGGAGCACTGCGATGGACAACACTTAACTACTGAGGCCAGTTAAATCATGATGCTTACCTGAAGCACAATGACCGTTTAACCGCTACACATGACGTGGGAACAATATCCTTTTGCGCTAATACATCACTGAACGTCCCACTACCCAATGAACTGATGTTCGGTAAACAGACTTTAAAACTGTTTTACCAACACAGCTACTCGATTTTTAGTGTCTTATTGCGTTTAAATTTGGCATCATAGACACTTTAGTTGTCCTCTTCATCCTGCCAATTAATTCACCATCACATATACACGATAGTGAGTACGCAGTACGGTTGACAACACTGCTAACGGAGATCACATGCCCTGAAAAGTAGGCAAATAGCACAACCTTTTGAACGTATTTGATGTCTGAAGTAGGAATCACTCGGATGAAATTGAACCTGAAATGTCGTGTAACTTATGTGAATAAGTCTTTCCGTTCTGCACCAGAATGAGTCCGGTCGTAATTGTTGGAATTGGACGTGGACATCTGTAACTCGTGAGGATTTTCAAGTCAGTTGTTTTTCTTCAGTGAACAGATAGAAGCACTGAGTTTTTGTATGGACTATTTCGACAAGTCGATTAGCATTCATTGATTGTGATAGGTTGAAAGCAAATGATATCGATTATCGAACTGAACTTACAATACGATAGATACTTTAATATTATCGTGCTGAGATTCGGCGAGTTAAGAGATAATAAACGTTCTGTGCTTTTATATTAGTCAGTAAATTGAACTAAATAAACATCTTTACAGTGAGCAAATGTGGTATACAACGGAATAAACCTGACTGTAGCTGACAAGAACCATCAGGATGAACTTAGTTCGCAATCTCACAGACCCACACGCATCCTCCTATGAAGCGAGTGCAGGACCTGTCAACAGTGATCTGGTTAGCTGACTGAATCTGATTGTCAATCAAACAGGGCTAGGCGATCATCCGTAAACCGGATTTTTGGGTGTTTTAATTCTGTTTGTAGTGGTATACTGATATTGTTTGGTAGACTCCATCAAATGAATTGGTAAGAATGAGCGTCGTACATAGTTTAACTTCTACAAACTTCGCACCTGCTTGTGTGAAGTAGGCATGCCGTGCAACACCACTATGTTTTTCATCGTATCTGAAAGGCCATTGTTCCAAACGCATGAAATCCTAGAAGTTGACGACAACTGTTACATTAATCCGATGGGCAATCAGTGCGCTTTGTTACAAATTTAATCAGTTTCGAATCGGTAACAATCAAATTGAGCCGCTGGTTACACGTGCGAATGACTTAGATGAACCCGGATTCAAACTTTCAGATCAGGAACAGTTAGAACACGCGTCCTTACCTTGCATGGTCTTCATAACAGATAATTCCTTCAGAAGCCAACGGTTTAGGGTGCTTGAATACGCCATCCGAGGCCGTAAATTGTCATGTGTGTGTGTGTCTAACTTGGGGTAGGGGGATATATGCCTGAGGGTTCGACCTGGTAAACTGTTGATCCATTCAGGATGGAGTCAACAGGTGCACAGCCTGTCCATCATACAGACAGAATTGTAAGCAGGATGTACGGACAAAGTCCACGCCCTTCTGTGGATGTCGGGGGTCAGATCTATTGTGTGTGCCAGTTAGCAGGCCTACTAAGCAGATAAATAGATGTAACTTTCCCGTGTTGCAGTTAAAGAAAGCCGTGTTTCACAGGTGAACGAACTGGTAGAAGCGCAGCGGGGGTGATGCATTCGGGTCTGAGGATCTGTGGGTCTCATCAAGTGACATACTTCAAACTAAGCACGCATTCCTCTGTTCCACTTATGATTGAATTCGGTGAACTGTAAAACAAATTAGCCTGAGAGCTATTTACGCATCGCAGATTAGCTCTGTGTCTGAGCGGTTAATCAGTTAGAGGATGTGTGCGAGAACATGTAGTAGAATTCCGTGCAGGTGCCACCTCAAAGGGGGATGCAAAATCATACGGCAGCACAAAGCAAAAGGGAGAATTTTCGTTCGAATGGAAATAACTGACTCTGTGTAACGCAGTCAGAAAGAAATGGATGCAAAAGTTACTAAAAGATTTTCTAGCTTAGTTGCAAACTGTATTGCGAAATTGAAGCCACACATTCAGAAAGTTCTGCGGTTTCTGAGCCACCATTATGTTTAATGCAACTCTATGTAGAATTTTGTACATCCGTCCTCCGGTGATGTCCAAATCACTTGAAAGTTCCAGTCACCAACAAAACACCGTTTACTCTGTATTTAACCTTGCTAGTAGGAAATTTCCAGAAAGCAACGTAAGAAAAGTGTGCCTCTGGCAATTGTGCGTTGGTCTATTATTCTAATATAATGAAATGAAGCTGTGTCTATAATGATACAATTATGCTAAAACTCACATCATATTCGTACATCCGGTAAAATTTGCTATGCATTCCAAGTTGCTTTTACACCGAAGAACATGCTGGGAAGATTAAGTGGTTACTGAGTGACTAGGTGGAGCGATTCTTTAGGTTACCAATTTGCGCTAGCTGTTACCACAAGGACACTAAAAGGTAATGTGATATGATGTTCACTTTGCAACAAATATTTGTGTTGAGCAAAGCGAATATGACTGTAACCAGTAACTGTTCACGTTACGAGCCATTTTGGTGAGGGTCTCTTGGGCCAAGCAATGGGAATAATTAATGCGCAACTCATCATTGACTCAAATTTCGTTCACACATCACCAACTGACCAACAAAATAAAAGGTTAGTCCAGTCAGAAACTGTCGGTTTCAAGGTGAAAACTAAGAAACATTAAAAGTTGAAGCACAATACACAATTACTCCTGCACATAAGTGATCTAATCGGATAATTCACTGATCAACTAACAGACTTATGACAGCTGAAAAGTCCAGTCCGTTTGGGTCGTCTCATTTGGAACGTCAGAGGATAGAAACTACTATATCTGTTCAGTTCGTACACAGTCTCGTCCGTCACCAACGCGTGAATGGTGTGACATCAAAATGAACGGTTCTCTAAGGGGACCAGTAGGGCAGCGCCACATTGACGCACTTTCAACCAAATCTGACTAGCGTTGCTCGCACATTCTACAAGTTCTCACCAATCCCCGGACCAATGCTGACTTTAATGCTCCTTACCATTCACCACATCTACTCACCAACTTACATTTCCATTCAAAATGAACCTTTACACACAGCCGAGGTGCATATCACTGTGACTCAGAGGTTCATTAACTCACACCTACCTCGGCGACTACTCAGCACACAGACATTAAAGCAGCATGAATCAGTCGTATGCAACCGGTGTCTCGTGCACTTTACATATCGTGATTTGGGCTGAGGCTATCTGTCACCACAAATATTGATTTATGCGTTTCAAGCAGGAATTGTTGTCTGTGCTTTCTTGCTAATCCCACGATTGCGATAGGTGAGAGTAAGAGAACTGGCCTTAATTTGGTGTCCCATTTATTGGCACCATAGTGATAACAATAGTATGGTGTGATTGTCATCCATCAATCAGTATTCTAGTTGTTTGTACAATTTACAGTGTCTTCCAAACTGAAGTAGACAGCTGTGAACTTTTGCGTATAAACACGCCTTTGCTAAGTTGGACCAAATTACCGCGGTTGAGAAATCAAAAGAAACCTGTGCACGTATGGAGGAGTAGAGATAAACTGGTCCATAATTATACGCAACGCGCACCCTTTAGTTAAATCGATTGTGAGTTTCCGTACCTGCAAACCCTTCACTAGGCAAAAGTTTCGAAAAGAAACTGGGTGGAAAGTCTATCTGAATGCGAAGGTTGCGATCAAATGCGAGTGATGGTCAACTTGAAAGAAACTTACAGCTGGAATTACCAAACCTAATTATACGTGGTTCCAAAAAAACCCGCGCTATGGAAGATACTGACGCGTTCTGAATATTAAACAAGTCAACTTTTACGCTCAGTCCCTTGTCTTTTTGCGTGTGTTGTGGTTGACTGAAATAAACAGTTCAAGGTATCAGTATAAAAACTTATACAGAGTTTAACTGTGATAAAATAAGTTGGGTCCCTAAAAACTGGTCTACTCGGAATCATTAATTCAGCTCAATCACTCTGAAATTTCTACACTTTGCCGGAAAAACAAGATGAACGACCAATCAGACTGAGATGATAACAGACATGAAAAAATGTACTTTTTTTTACCTTGCCTTCATCCAGCTCCCCATCCGAATCCGAATCGGACAAACTGTCCGAATCCTGGTCCTCTGTCAGCGATTCGTCGCGTGATTTCTCCATGAACTCCGTGTGAATTACCCTTGGGCTAAGTAGCATTGAATTGCGCAGGCTACTACGATCGTCATTTGGCCCAGAGTCCGTATTCGTGTGTTCTTTGTTTGGATTGTAATTAGGTTTGGTCTTTTTCTTTTCACTTGGGCGAACTGACTGACTGACAATAGACTGCGTTCGGGCTCGCTTTACCAGATAGCCGCTACGCTTGCCTGCTTTCGAGCCTAACTCGTCCAACTTTGGGCCGCGTTTCGTCATTGTATGTTCAGACGACGGTACGGCGGTGGTTACAGAGCCAGCGAAATCCGTTTGAATAGGGGCAGGCTTCTCCTGTAGCGAGAAACCGGGCACTTGATTGACCTCTGTTGACAGACAGGCCATGACTGGTGCATTATAGCTAGCTGCCTCACTTTGAAAGGATTGAATATGCGCTTTCACTTCATTACCAATCGACCGGGTTGCTCCGCCTGATTCACTGGAACAGGCAAGAGCCTCCGCCAATGAGCTGGAGCCACGTGATGCAGCTGATGAGGTGGATGGGCTGTCCAGTGAACCACGACCGTCATGAGTGGACAGTGTTTGGCTTTGCGACTTCGAGTTGCGTTGTTGTTGGTGCTGCTGGGATTGATAAGGCGATACTGGAAACGATTGAATCGTTTCATGATGTAACACCGGAGCAGGTGCGCTTCCTATATGGCTACCAAAGGGAGTGCTGTGTACAAAAGCCATATGTTCTGATCGTTCAGGTGATGCATGGAATGCATTGCCATTCATTCGATTATGAGAGAATCGTAACTGGCCATTGGCTGGTGATTCGCACAGCCAACTCGTTATGGGTTGAGATGCGGTCTGCAACGAATAGTTGTAGGTTTGTTCATCCGAATTCACCGGCGTGGTGCCACAGGTGTCCTTAATATATTGTGAGAGTTGTTGGTCGTATGGAGTGCGGGCGTATTTGAGCTGTGACTGCGCCACACTGCTAACGTAGTGGTCAACCGATGAATAGGTATGAGAATCATGAGATATTTTACTTGACTTTGTCACTTCCACGGCTTGAACCACCGTGTACCCATTGACCTGTTGTAACCCTTCGGTCTGCGAGTCTTCCCTGGTGACTTCTTGAAATGGGTGGGAACCACAGATATCTGCTGATGAATACTGACCGTCTCTGCTAGCTACTAACTGATTAACCAAAGTTTGAAATGGAGTTGCATGTGCAAAGTGTGCATATTGATCGAACTGGTGAATTTTGTGTAGGACCGAATTTTTGACACTATCCGATTCATTTTCTGCCGTGCTTGGAAAACTCCGATGTGAAGCTCCATCAGACGAATAGGTGGCTTCCGCTAGTGCAGGTGCCTCCTCTGAATTTGTGCCTTGAACAGTTATGGGAGTGTAGTTGATACTGTCTGTCACCGTTACCACCGGGCATGAAGTTGGTACAAACGAAGTCTTACAGTACCTATCGCCAAACTCAACAGGTTGTTGATAGATCCCTTCTTGAGTGGAAGCTAATTCATTGGGTCCATAATATGACGTTTCGGGTGTTGCCGCAGCTTTAAATTCCGCAGTTGGATACGCAGTTGAATCGGTAAACCCCAGGAGATGTGATCTGTCACCAATATGTGTCAACTGTCTTGTGGAGTTCACAAAGTGAAATGGGTAAGTCAGTATAGAGCTTGGCTCATTCTCGTTTATGTAAGGCCCACTTGGGTGTAAGTGCTGCTGCACGTATTCGCCAATCATGTTGAGTTCACGTGATCAAAGAAAGGAACAGCTGTCAGTTGCCAAATGAGCGTTTTAGCTTCCAGGGCGGTTGATCGTCTCAACAACTGGTGGATTGTAGTTAGAATGTAATTTCAACCGGAACAGCTGGTTTCACAGAGCAAAAGTGCACAGTCAGTTGTTTCAGCCACTCTACGGCACAATTACGAATAAAGTACAAGAAAGGGGAAGATGTAGCTATGGGCGTGATTGCTCGCGGCTCTCCGACAACCGGACGGGTGACTACACGTGGTCGAACGCACAGTTGCTCGGTTTTCGTTGTCTTTTTCCTCTTCCGAACAGGCGCACCGAGTGTGACAAGTTAGGGACTTCGACAGGCCTCCGGAGCGTGGGATCAAATCGCCTTTGCGGGTGACAAACAGTTGTTGCGCGTCCAGATCCGTTTCAATCACCCAGCGCAAAGTTACACACAAAAAAAGTTAATTGAACCAAAAGGCGCTGGGCCATTATCTTTCTGCGTAAATGGTAGTAGGTTGTGCAAGACGAACTGCTGATGGACAGAGTTTGACGAATCGCAGGCCTGTTGCCAAAGTTCCGACCAGAGTCCTATTGTTCACAACAGGCTCCTATACTTGGTTGTGTTCGAAACGGGACAACAGTTGCTCAGTTGCGCGGTTGGAGGTGGACACAGCAACTGCTAAGTTTTTTCTTCTGAGCCAGCACGATTGTCGCTACCACTTTTGTTCGTTACCGTCAGCGATTTTCTATTCTGTTTCTGGTTTGACAAGTCGCCGCAGCTGCGTGCCTGACCTTGCCCAATGTGGGATCAGTGACTTCTGTTGTCCCTCCACCCCTTGTCCGTGTTGTTCTGCCTACCCTAGTGCAGCACATTTCACTCGGTGGGCACACTGGGTGCTATGGTTTATTCCTATTGGCTCTCAGTACTGATGCTGCTGGTCAATTGTCCGCATACACACGACCGGTGCGGATATCGAATGGATCGAAACATCTCTCACTCCCCAGACCGCACATTCGTGGTGCAGCAGCACACAGCTGACTGTCCGATTGGTTATAAAAAAACAGCACTAAGTAGCCTGTTTGCAACATGCGCAAGACGCGATCGACCAACGGTAGATAATATTGTATAGAGGGCTATCGTTCTCCATTATTTTTCAACGGATTCAACCGGCATTTAGAACACGATATCTACTGGTTTTGCAGTTGCCCTGAGACCTGTATTCCAACATATTTTGACAGCAACATTTAAGAATGCTTACAGCTACGCACAGCAAGTCCTGAAGTAATGTATTGGAACTACTTTCCATTAGGCGCAGTAGTATGTGGTGCGGTATACAGTTCATTGCATGCTACCTAACGCAGCATCAATGAGGCGAATGTGACTGGTGTACAGGTTTTTATCCTGGTTTAGCACAAGGTCAACGTATGTCCTATCAGAGCAACAAAATGCTCATCATGAGTAATCCGTTAACACTGCATAGTATTTATACTGAATGAGTACAGCAATAGGTCACATTGACGTAATCAGGGTTGTGATTCTAGCTGATAATCACTCATAGTTATCAAATTTCACACTATCACCAATTGGAATATCACACAACCTGGAGAAAAACAAATTTCTAACAGCACTGATTAACAGACGTGCTTTTTTAAACTTAGAAAAGTCACTGGACGGTTAAGCAGACGATTGCAAGTCGTTTGTGGATTTACCTGGAGGGTACGTGCAGAAAAAAAGCAACAGACATGGTGAACGACGCCCTGTTCACAGAGGTGTGTCAGAAAGCGAAAAAAGAGGGTAGCAAACGTGGATTGTCAGAGCACTGTTACCGTCACATTGACATAATTCTAATTTTTATCGATATACTGTCTAGTGAGTAAAAAATGCCACAAACCTTTTTATCCTCCCGAAATATATCACTCAATGATTATTATGGCAGAATACACGACAGGTGGACCATACAAATATCAAACTGTGGGAAATTGTTAGGTTTTGAAGGAATTAGAAATCAGCTGGAAATGGTATGGACCATTAGTGAACAGCATCGTCTGACTTGTTTACTAATATCAGTGCCACTCAGTAAAAGTAATGATAATAAGTGTAATGCTAAGAAGTTGAAAACAATACCTCTATAAAAACAAGCCAAAGTGAACAGTAACAATAGAATGACCAAGCGTGAAGTCAAGCTAAAATTCAACAGTCCTCAGTGTAGTATTTTGAAGGACATTTTTCTGTCTCGTCAATTATCAGTTCAGTGCATCAATCTTCAGAATAACGAAACAAGTACTCACAAAGAAACGTCCATTTTCTTTCCGGTTTAGTCTAAATACACTGAAGCAATAAACGTACATTTTGTGTGGATTCTGCTTTGAGGGTGACAAACTGGATGTGCTCTGCTTGGACGGGCCAAGGCAGATCACACATGCTCAGGCTGCATGATGAGCATTTTATTTTGGTCAACCAGAAAGTTGTCTGTGATGCTTACCTGATAATGCACAATCCTGTCAAAGCTTAACCTCGTACTCAGCAACCTCAGCAAATGAACATAACCATACCAACCACTAATATTGCTTTGTCCTTGAAACATAGCTGTGGACAAGTTAATTAACTCTCCCCGAACTACTACTTACCCCACAGTAAATCATCGCCAGTTTTCATTTAGGCTGAATATGTTATATAGTTCAGTAATAAGCAGACAGTGATACCGGAGAAAAAATGGATGCGCAGCAAAAACTAATATGCTGATGACAGAAGGATTTCCAACACAGAATTTGGTTATCAGTACTGCACGTCAAATGTCAGCGTATTCAACCGAAGATGCCGCGCAGTATCTGACGTCCAGCTGTGGGATTACTCAGAGAAGAAAGGGATATCAGTTACTTCACGCCTGAGTAAGGGATAATTAAATGATTGTTGCGTTGTTCTTCCCAGAAAATCAAGCACTCCATGAATGAGATTATATAGGTTAAGTAGCGTATGGCGTACAAATGGTGCATTCGAGTTGTCGGATTAAATGGCGAGGGATTATCTTAAAGGCGAAGATTCTCAAACAGCGATCCCCAAAAATCCATTCTCAGATAGTCTCGCAACTCAAGGGCAATTGTGCGGCGGTTTACAAAAACAGTCATTGTGCGAATAGCCTCCAGCAGACTTGATCGGGTATGTCACCTATGTAACAGAAGGTAAAATATGGACGGTGAAAACAGCAGCCCTTTAAAAAAACCGGTTCATGTATGTTCGGTTAGCAAACAACGGACTGATTTTTAAAACATGGCAAGTGGGTACTTCGTTTACTTGTCTTTACTTACACGACTATTCAAGTAGAACCAATTGTTAATTTTTCCTCACATGTCACCACCAACGGTGGACAAAGGTTCTTGTCGATCTGTGAATTGTTCTGTATTGTTCCGGGGATAAACACAATCGAAAGTCAAGGACTTCATGTAGTTAACAGTTGCGGAGCGTTTTGAGCTGTTCTGAATCCAGGATCCTGTTGTCAACTTAGTCCCAGTCACGATGAATGTCACTTGAAACAAGGCTCACGGGACTCGAAAATACACCTCTCAACCCTGCTTCTGAGTCTACTCAACAGAATAGCCGATGGTGGGCAACCGTGCTCACCGTTGTTGTTGACCGAAAATGGGCCTGGAAATGTACACTAAAGGCCTCATCGTGTGTAAAACGTGTTGGAGTTGACCTCCACTTCGGATACACTGATTTCCTTTGCTCCTTCCTCCAACCACTGTTATATAGGCCAAATCAAAGAGCAGCTGGATCAGGAGGGGCGAATGCTTCAAGAGTGCCAAATGAGATTGCCAGCAATCCTAATTCGATATAGCTTCGCTAAACCTTTAGATTTTGTCAGCCAGTGACTTTCTGATCCGTGCCGTCAAAATCACAAACATAGTAGTGTGTATATTACAGAGCTGAAAAAGCTTGTGAAAGATAGAGGTG
This sequence comes from Paragonimus westermani, assembly GCA_008508345.1. Taxonomy (NCBI): domain Eukaryota; kingdom Metazoa; phylum Platyhelminthes; class Trematoda; order Plagiorchiida; family Troglotrematidae; genus Paragonimus; species Paragonimus westermani. The sequence goes on along the minus strand of QNGE01001268.1, from coordinate 126,085 downwards.
CCTGGACTCATCAACGCAATATATGCATCCATTCTACTTGACAGTATGAAAAATGGTAACTTCGTTCAGGGTCTCCGGATGAGATACTTGTGATCATATTCCACCGGCAAGATTGGATGACTGCTGACTAGACACAGAACCACCAATTGTGGCCGTTGGGAATAGTGAAGAATTTCGTAGCCCAGACTGACGGTGTGGGAGTTTGAATATTTTTCGAGCTCAGTAGTAGTGGTGTGAATGTTTACTCAACAAACGAGATGATTTCGTCGGTTCGTAGGAGTTTGAATGTTGCTCTTATCAAACTTCACTAACCGGAAAGCTCAAAAGCGAGCGGTGAAGCTCCCAAGCAATGATGTAATATCATTTGGTTATTAAACGTTTACTATTTGAGTGTTGGGCTCGGCGAAAAATCAGACACCTTAGAATCGTAATATCCGAGAACCGCTTAATGAAGATAGTCTTGTAACACACACGGAACTAAAGTAATAGGCAAATATCTACAACTCTACAAAGAATAGAATCGTGTGCACGCAGCTCACGCATAATCTTAGGTTTCGGCCCAACGAATACTGTTTATATTATCACGAATACTTTACTCAGCACAGCACAGTCTAGGCAAGAAATTCTTGTTACCGTTCCCCAATCATCGTTCAAACTAACCCTAGCTATCTCTTACGAGAAGAACATGTTGAATTTTCGACCAGATGATATTCAGCAAAACGATGTATTAATCGAAAGATTGCAGTAAATGGGGTGAACAATCCAGTCGAGTAGGCCGGATCAAATTGAGTAAGAATCAAATTTCCCAGTCACACACCTGCTGGCACATAGCTGACAAGTTTGCAGGTTTTTTGGGCGTTCCCAACCAACCTTGGTGCACTGATGGAATATGAATTAAAACTCTTCATACAGGATCATGGTTTATGTTTGCTATAGTTACGAAGTGTTGATTTAATCAGGACAAATTGTGTGTGGTTTATGAGTCTCGTGATTCGGAAAAATAACTGAGGTGTAAAACAATCTTCCGCTTTCCGGTCCAACAAATACTGAGTACTGCCTATTAGCAAAACCGATGGATAACTTAAGACAACCAGTTACGATTACGAAGCCCACTTGCATAGACAGGACTATCATCGCAGGACTTATACACGAACAGGTTTCGCTGCATCCCCAAACCAGAAAACAATTTTCTGGAAGTTCAAAGTTTGAGGTAATTTGAGCTTTTAAAGTGAAAGCAGCAGTGTCACAAACAGCTTCTTTTGTACGCATCATATATGGTGGTGGTGTCTGATTATGTTTGTTTTGAGTTATGAACAGAGCACGGAAATACTTTGTGGAATCAGCCACATGTTAAGTCATCAGGTGAGGTTAGACGATCAATGATATCGGCCCTTTCAGAGCATTTTCTGTTGAGTCGTCTGACTTCCTAACCATTTGTTGAACCCCTTTTTGTAATAGCGAGATAATCCTGGTTTCAAGATGATGCACGGTTCCGCCAACAATGGAGGTTGCGCAGCCACAGTTCTGCCCGTTGGATTTGTTTCATATAGTGAACTTGGATGTTCTTTGCTTGACTGAGGCCGTGGGGATGTGGAACATCCCACATAGGACTGCTATTTTCGTTGTGAAGAGTGTAGTGACAACTGTTGGCCTCAAAAGCTGTTCAAACAATCAATGTAGGTTGCATATCTTGAATGATGTTTGTGACGCTCGTGTTTTTCTAGGAATGTGGTATGTAGATCATTTTGTGTGTTGGTCGTGTTGAACTTTCTCACATTTTTTTTCAAATAGCGTTTATCACGTAAAGTCCGCTTAAGCTGTTGATTTTCATCATCTAAGACCACATGTGTGCAAAAGCGCGTTGTTCGGTTAGACAATGGGTGCAACAATTCCTTTTTATATGTTGTTGGAGCGAAGCTGTCAAAATGAAGGTATTCTCCTGTCCACACATTCCTTCGATAGAGGGCATCCCAAACAAATCTAACTATTTTCTTATTCTCGATAATATCTGGGAGCGGTAGTCGGTCGTCTCACTTTCTAAAGTGTAACGCACGTTTGGGTTTAGACGTTTTATTTGGCTACTAATTTGCTACTAATTTAGCACCCATCAGTAAAAGACTATCACCAATATGTTTTCTATAAGAAAAATGCTAAGCTTTCTAGTTTGTCTATTATTTGTACCTTTAGTTTGGTCACAAATATTAGGAGTTAGGTTCGTTGTCATCAAATTCTTATTTCCGAAGAACCTTCTAAAAACTAAAGGATACTAAACGAAGCATTAACAACAAAGTGACGAATCTGGTACAGTTTAAAACTGTCGGTAAAAGTGTTTCACACATCTTTTACTACTGTCAAACGTCTTATTCTATGCCCCTTTGCTTCCACCGGCTGCTTTTGGGCAAAACACTCGTGTTTCATGAATTTCAGTGTGTGCTCAGTCAGCTGTTAAACCTGTACATAGTGACAGACCATAGTTTGCTGTCCAGCTAGCAGTAAGTGTGCTACCAAGAACGGATCCTGGTGACCCAACACGACTGTGACTGAAACCAGGTAAACTTTTTTCCAAACTTATTACAGTTCCTTGTAGTTAGTTACATACGGACGATACACTCACGAGATTCAGTTTAAACACTGCATGGTGAGACAGGTAGAACAGTAGTGCACAGCTTCAAATCCAATGTGTTGTTACAGAGAACGAAGCAGTTTTATATAGGATGCCATGTTTCGCCGCCACACCGATTCACGTGGGCAAATCACTGAGTGGGCCGCTAATTGAATAAAACCTTTAAATATAAAGAGTTGGCCACGTTTAGACTGAACAGTTTAGGTCGGTGGTTCCCACATTACTCAGCCTAACCTTTTAACTGAGACGTTATCTTCCCCCCAGCTTCCTAAATGTAATACCCATTCACCCAATAAACGCTGTGACCAGTAAGATTAGAAAAGTATCAGCACAGTTCTGTTTATCATGGGCAGTGTATAAAACCAAATGCAGCTTGCAAGGCGATTATAATCGCTGGAAATGCCACCGTATTGTTTATGATTCTCCAAAGTACCCTCTCAAAAAGTATTCAGGTCTCCAAAAGTGCACCACTTTCAGTGTTCCCTATTCACGTCTGTTGTCCACAGACCACATGGGTCTCCTGATGGTGGTCCTTTTTAAAAGTAATCGCCAAGACTACTTGTCACCTTTTAGGAATCCCTCCTTAGTGAGTTCAGTTGCGATAATTACTGAAGTTCACAAGAAAATTCTAACATTGAAAACCTGCTTCTAAGGTGAATTTATGTACATCCAAAAATGTCTGAGCGCATAACAGAATGGTGGAATATTTCACAAGTACCTTGGCGGAATGCGTGACTGCGGATGTGGGCCGTGTTGCTGGGTGGAATTAGCGATTTATAGGAGAACACGGTAAGCTCCATATTTTTTGGAAGAAAGAAACCCGTGCCCATTTGAAGTCTTTCTTCTACACTGACGCGCTAAACAACAGTGCTGTTCAATTACCAAAAATAATTATATCAGCAATGTTGACTCCGTGGATAACATCAAAATATCCAAAGACCAAATTTTCAAACTACTGAAACGATTGTCTCTTCGACCAGCAATCTCCTTCAGGGATTATTACCAAATATTTATCCTTCGGACTGACTGCTATATTTAACGCTTTTTCATATCACTATTAGGTTTATTAAGCCTGTAGGTCACAGCGTCAATTCAGATTATCTGTGAACCAAAAGAGCACGCATATGGCGCTAGAAGACTAAAAAACCGGATCAAAAGGTCGGCAGAAATAACTTACCAACGAGAAGTAGTACTGCCATTAGTGTGCACGCTAAGGACGTCAGTCAAGAAGCGAGAAATCTGGTTGACCTCGGGTAAAACCTGGTGTTTAAACAAGTTAAAGAAACAATAAATATTAATCGCGCAAGGCCATGTTGGACAGCTTTTTGAACAGATTCGACCCATATGTCTCGTACACAAAAACGGCATGTGCTAATTTTTCCTGTAACTTTCCGAGCAAGCACAAGGTTTGGAACAAACTTTTTTGTTGTTTGTTTTTCCATCCCGAATTTCAACTCATTTTACTTTTAATATTTTATTGCACTCCGAATCATTCGATCAACTCATCATAGTCCAGTTGTTGATGTTCTCTGAAAATAATTTATGATAATATTTCTTGGTCAAAGAGTCTCCTTTTTGATATGTCTTGGTGCATAGCACGAGTTTTGTGGGATAGATTCCAACCAATCATAACCAAGTCTGTTGTCTTAAGATTGCAAATGTTTCCAACTTGTTTGTCCAGAGACAAACACCGGTTAACCCATTTCATCAAATTGGAACTTCCATTTTGAAATGGCCGACAAAAATGCTGCAGAGGCATTTTTCTCGATCAACTTGACTTCTGTGTGCGCCCTTTCGTGAGGTCATTTTGGGAAATGTCTTGCACAGCCACCTGTTTAGCTGTCACGTGCTTCTGGAAAGCATACTTTCCAGTGATGGAAGAGCGTTTAGAAGTGTTTTATTGGCTAAGGTTAATATTTCCTTACCATTGACCTTGATCTATCTGTGTAGGTAGTCTGAAACTACGTTATTCATAAATCGGTAGATATGATGTATATATGTGCTAAAGTTTAAAGCACAAAACTCATTATTGCACGGTATTCAACTTCGCAAACATACTACTCGATTGAGGTCATAAAAAGAAAGCGTCAGATAAAGTCAGTTAGTTGGATGGAATTGATATAAAATGAGAATAATACAGTAACAACAAAGTTGCCCATTTCGAGTGCTTCTTGACTGGGCCTACCAAACAAAAGGAATAAGAATTCTCTTGGATTTCTTTGTGAAAATCAGCCCAGAAACATCGGTCTGAAAGTTACTCAGTTAGCCTTGTGGCTGTCGAAAAAGCGGAGTAAATGTGCCTGCAGGTCTGCAAACTGGACAGTGTAACAATCCAGTAGAAATTCTTATCAAAAAGTTAACCGAAATGAAGTTTTACTGGTGAGAATGTGAGTAACGCAAGTGCCGAGAAATTAAGCTACTTATGGCCTATTGATCGCAATGAAAATGTACAGTAACCAACAAATCATAATTCAATTTGTCCAAACGTACTCTTATAGCTCCTGCAACGTTTGTAAGAGAACCCACTGCCCACAAAATTTATACAAGGATTCTCTCTTAATATATAACTACCTATCCAAAGTACCCGGTGTGACTACTTATGAAGTAGTTGAGGTTATATCAAGTCACCCCTACTAAGTTAAAGATGATTCAAGAACCACCTTGTCCGCCTGTATTAACAGAGCTGAAGTACCCAGTGTCTTATTTCTAGTTAATCAGCTGATCACCCCAGAGACGTTATCGCTCGCTATGAAAAGCATTAGACTAAATGAATGAAAGTCAAACAGCGAAATTGATTACTGCTTTTAAGGACATTCTAGTGACAGTTGGACAAATGCGAACAGGTGGGGACTGTGGCTGGTCATAATACAGTACGTGTACACAGGTTGCAGAAATGTCAGAACAACTCACAGTTGACTTTGCGACATGGTTGGTGAGTGAATCACGTGATTTATGCTACTGCCACGTGTGGCGAATCATTATTTCGGGGTGTCATATGGGGTAACATATGAACAAAAAGCAGGCAGCTGTTCCATTTTTGTGAAAGGGTTTTCTTACTATCATGAGTTTGATTGTATCTGTAATCAACGTAAGTTACCATTTGTGAAGATTAACAATTGGACGGTTAAGGATAATCGATAACCGAGCTGGACCCTGAGATTTATAATCTCCGGTGCGCAACAAATTTCAAGGACGCTGTAGATTCTGCGCTAGGTAAAATAGTCTTTGTGGTCAGTACTGATGGTCTTGACAAACATACTGGACTAAGTTTCTTAGGTCCTGTTTTAATGCACCTTAATTTGGGATTACTCAAGATGCAAAAATGCAACCATTCTTTCCAGACACCGAAGTGCAATAATTGAACTTAATTGGTATTAGTCTATTCATGTGCATTTTCCAGTTATGATAGTATACCGTATTAACCAACATCTTGATACTCCAATTTCTTTAAATGCAGCTGGTCTGTTTGCAACACTGAACCGGTTTCCAAAGTCCAGTTAATTTAATTCTGACACTTCCAACAAGCCACTATGTCAAACGTTTTGTCCATTGTTTGGTTCGTCCTCATGGACTGTGCCAATTCCCTACAGTGTTTAACAAATTTCTTGCTAAAGACAAAACGCACAAATCATTTCATTAGGTGTTCATTTGAATGTAGTAGTAACTAATTATTCACTCCAACACCAATCATTTGTTGTAGGTAGTTGACAATGTGTTAGCACGTAGCAGGTTAATTTTCATTCATTAAATACCATTTGCTATCCGTGCGCTTACCTCTCGCAGACCAGACAGGTATTCAAATCACTGTTTGTCTGGAGGTCTACATTCAATGTAGTAACTCGTCACTTCTTGTCCAGCTACACTTATACAAAACCTTGTCTTTGTTATTGAATTTAAAAAAAACGTTTGGCTGTATAACCTAAGATGTTCATCATGTTACATTTTAAATGCCTGGTTTTCCACTTTTAATTCTTAATCTCGTGCATAGTGACATATTTTAGGTCCATCAAATCGGTAGACATAGCTGAACCGCCACTTATTAGGTAACACATCGCTGTTTTGGACCTACCTTAATTTGAACTAATTTGCGCAGAAAAACGTTGTTTTTAAATTCTCAGTTATCCCGCACTATGAACACGGTCTCCTGGATAAACACACACCATCCCGGTCGTACAGATGAACTGAGCAAACGGTATACAAGGTTGTGTTCGCCGAATGGCGTGCCTAGCTGGTTAATATTTGTTATGTGATCGTCAGCGGATTTTGTTTTGTGTGTTGAAGAGTATCACATAACTATTCTGTCCACCCTATAAACCCTCGGGAACTGAGTCGATCTATTTCGCCTATTATGTTCCCAATGGCAACTTCTAACATCTATGTGACCGAAACCACACCGAATCGATACGTGGTGCAAATTGGCAAGTGCTGTGTCTTTCATTTTAGCTTGGATATGTGTAGGTGGTACTGCATTACAACTATACACATGTATCAGCTGAGGAATAACTTATTCTAATTTTAAAGACCGCTCAGCTGATTGCTGGACCAGATAGGGGACGAACGCAACCCAGATGTGCAAGAAACTGGTTGATGTGTCTTGCTTTACAGGTACAGTAACGATTCCTCTGGTTGTTTTTGGAAATGACTGAGCATAAAACCGTAAGCATCACCTCAGATTGGTGATCATCATTTTCAGAAAGGTAACATCAGAAGGACGGTTGTCTGATTAGTCGATTACACGAGACTGTTTGGGTTTATCTGGACGTTAATCGGAACAAACTGAGTGCATTTAAAACAAGAATAAGTAGCTAGTTGAACTACAGTTGACCTAAAATGCGGTTGGTTGCGGTTAGTTTCAGAGCGACTAGGAAGTTAGTGTCCGTGACGCAGATCCATGAGTAATTCACTTAGTATCGCCTGGTTACAAGTGGCTTTCAATTCGGTCTCGACTGTTTATTCGCGTTTACGTTAGACGTAAGAATTCGCCAGAGAATTAGCTGTGAACAAATGCCACTGGTTTCCGCTTTCATGTTTGCCTACTATTTCACAAACGAGATTTAAGTGAAGCTCAGTGACGATGCACAGTTGACTGGTTTGAAGGAAACACCAATTACTCCACTTGTAACAGAGAACCGAGACCCAAATATCATGCGTTTCTCATGCCACACCGTTTGCTCTTAATCGTTCGGCACAGCTTCAGTAACCACAAAGGGCTGCAGGTTTGGTTCATACAAGGACAGATAAATAGTCATTAGAATGTATCTAAAGAGAGCGCGCAAAATAGTAATGAATGTAGTAGCTGCGTCGTTTGTGAGGCGTAACACTAAACGCATCCCACCCTAGGAACTAGTTTGGTCCTCACTTGAAAAACAACAGGCAAATTCAAGCGGCAGGAACTTAATGATTCTAAGCGCGTTCATTTCCACGCACAGTGATAAGTAGATACTTCCTTTGGAATGACAGGTTAAAAAATCCTGGAGCGCCCAGGAAGCCAAAGGATCTTACGGTTTTCGCCTATCATAAATAATATGAATGGTTATGGGTTTGAACTGTGCTTGGTGTGTCCACCTGAGCGTAGTGCTTTATTCAGTTCATTCATTCGATTTCAATGAGGTGTACACGTACGCATGTTTTGATGGATTCTTAAGAAAAGATACACCTTGTAGACGATGGATGGGCCAGCCGGCGTACTAAGTCACTTTGAAACAAAAACTGAAATTGACCCGTCTCTTAGGATCATGTGCCAGGAAAATCCACCCAGAGGATACTCTGCGAGCTGGACACAAAGCTTTACCGGTACGCTAGCAGGTAGGTTAACTGCACGCAGCATAGTCACCACGCCAGTCAAGGACCCTATTCCAAGTGCCAGGCAAACTTTCGTGTTCTTCCCAGCACGCTATTTTTGAACGGAGTACTTGACGTGATTTCACCTCAAGTGAAAATCGCCAGTAGACTGGCGGAAACCCATGATTTCGGAATCGCCTATCAAAGGTGACAGGACAGTTACTTTGTTTGCTCGACAAATTACTCGATAATAAGTACGTTGCTCGCAGATATACGTATCTGATCCTCCGTACATGGCGATTCGGTCGTGTTCAATAAATCATCACTGGAGCAGTAGTCAGTATGATTGTCTCCAAAGATCGTGGACAGTGACATGAGTTCTGGTTACGAAAAGAGTAAATACCACTGAAGAAATTTAGGATAGAATCTCCAGTGTAATATTCCTTTGTAAAAAGGTCTTGTCGGCATGTCTGTCGATCCGAAAGATACCATTAAACGTGAGTGAAATTCAAATGTTGTGAGATGGGTTCACTCCTGTGTGAAAATTCACCCCTAGGAGATGAAATTCCTACAATCAGTGATATTATCAAAGGCAGCATTACATCGGTGGTTTGCGCCGATGTTTAACTGCTGTACAATCACAAAAAGACAAACGAGTCCTAGGCAGGAAGATGGAAAAGGGGAGAATTTTTGTTTGTTTCCACATTCAGACACACAAATTAGGTTGCCTGTATTTGTCGATCAACCAAGTGGGATAGTAGTGGTAGTGAGACGTCAGTTGCAACAGGGCCTGTTTATAACTTTCACTTATTTCACGGACAAATCTGTCAACTTACGATAGTATATACACTACTGTGCCCGACTAATCACCATCTTCGTCACAATCCTCACCCACCGTCGCTGTGAGTCGCGAGCCCCCAATCCAAGGAAACGGACCCAAATTACAGCGGCTAACCCTTTGGTGGATAACTGTCTTTCTGCATCGGGTAACTGGCTATCTGACTTGTTCCGGTGAGCAAAATCAGGAGAATACTCGGCATGGCAAATAACTAGCTGACATCTTTAGTATGTGGCCGAACTATCTGTTTGTGAAAAACCGGGAGAATGAAGGATAGAACTCTCTTGACGCCCACTGCTGAATACACACCTCCTAACCTTCACGTTGGGTACTCCTTGATGCCATCCGATGTGAGCGATCAAAAGTAGACATCGGTGGTCAAATACCTGAAGACGGTTCAAGTCTCTAGGACGTGAGGTAATACACCTTTCATTTTCGTCATATATGCGTGACCCTTAAGCTTTAGAGAGGTGTTACTCTGTTCAAGATAGGCGAAAAGTGCTCTGGACTCTATAATGTAAGGTGCGATTTCATTACCTGCAAGCTCGCCGTCGCTGATACAGCTTAAGTACAAAACACTTTCAATCTAACCCCCATAACTTCATTGTCTAAAATTAAATCTACACAATCACACTAGTATTGCAGAAGCACTTCGCACGCTGACGCTGTAAAGCGCATTCGAAAGTACTTAGCAGAAAAGAAAATGGCGTTTAGCATTGTATGTGCTGCTTGATAATTGTCACACAACGTCTTGCCATCAGCACAGTCAACATCAGGCAGTCTTCTACGTGGTAGGAAATCCACCAGGACATCTGTTGGATGCCGGAAAAAGTCCTCCATCATTTGGTCTCTGAAGAAAGTAAACAAAAGTGATGAAAGTGAACATTCTTGACGTGCGCCATCCGTGGTGCTGAAATTGTCAGACAGCTAACAGTAAACCAAGACAAGAATGGGAGTAAAGAGCCCACGCGGTATTCTCAAATTTGGTCTGTACAAACCTGCGTTTGGACGAATCCAAAAGTGCAGGCCGACCCACTGAATCGAACGCACCTTTGTAGTTGAGAAACACGGCACTGTTGGTTGGCGGTACTTGAGAGGCTGTTCCGGAACTTGATGAAAAGTAAAAATTTCACCTATTCATTGTCTCCCAGGACGAAATCCTGCCTTCTCTCTCCAAATGTCTCTCACTCTCTCGAGCTATGGTTATTCGACGTAGTGTAGTACAATTCAGAACCACAATATTGATTGAATTCAAGTTAATAACCCTATGGTTTCCTCAACAGCCCTCGACTTTCTTGAATATGGAGACTACTATCGAGTGACCCCAGTACAGAGTGATGTTAGTTACCATCCGTACAAGTTAAAGCAGGTGAGGCAAGGTCCCAACTCGTGGCCCTCCACCTTCTTTAAAAAATGCTAGCGTGAGTGTAACATGCAGGCCAGCCGACTCTACTCTGGATGCCCGTGACGTCACAGACCAACCTTCGGGCAACGTGGACGCACCAGGGGACAGCGCTCTTCCGAATTATGGGTTCGAGCAACAGTTCTGAAAAGAGAAACAATACGAACAAACATGAGCCGAAGGCCCAGTAAGCCATGCACACGACTTACACAAACGTGAGCAAAAACGGCACCGACAACACAGCAGCACGCCCCGTTACACAACTCAAATTCAACCCGTGCGCGCTAGCTGGTTTCGGTTGCGCGTTACATGAGTTCAGCTGCGCCAATAACCTTATTTCGTTTGGCGGTCGAAATGCAAATAAGAACTTCAGTTTTGGTAGGTGGTTCCAAATCTACCGACCACGGTACTACATTGTAATTTTGCGGCGGTAACACAGTAAAAGCAGGAGTCCAGCTTTGCTCGCGTGGTGATTTTCCCAACGGTCTAACTCTGTATGCCTATTTTTAATAAGCGTGGCGTCTGTCTCGCTGAAAGGTTAAAAGTCACAGGTAAGAGCCTTGGGCCAGTGACTTGGATAGACTTGGAGAGCCTGCTAGTGTTCCTTGATTCAAATACTGGTTTCCAGTTCTTCAACTTTGTCCGTTCTTCAAGGCAGTAGCCATTAGGATCTTCGCGGTTAGAAACATTAAACTTGAGTTCTAGGCTCGTTTGGTACCCATGATTTACGGCTGGCCTGGCCAGTTTCTCAACAGCCAGTCGTGGCGACCGGTGAGGTCGTGACCCTGCGAAAGTATTAACAAACCGCCAACGTACCAGCCCATGATCTGAATACAAGTATGTTCCCCCAGTAAGGACGACAATCTGAAGGAAGCCACCTCACATATAACTAAGAACCACGTGGTCTGCCTGAATCGGAAATGGAGGGCGCCAGATATAATAATGACGCTTACTAGATCTAACGCAGGCGCTGCCTAAAATGGTCTGTGGATAGAGCATAGCTATAACAGCTGCCCATTATTGTTCGAGCGATGTGATACCACTTCATACCTGCCACCTAAACGAGACTCGGCCTCACAAAGGCGACCGAGCTAGCGCCCATGTCTTCGGCCAGATTGACTAGGTCAGATCTATGTGTCGACCTGAGGATAGCAGTCGAACCAGATTAGAACGAACCTCTGAGGCCGACGTAAGTGCAGTCGGTCACAAAAATTCTTAGAATTAGCCCATAGAGCTGGCCTTAACGTAGCCTGGAAGGTGAACGGCACGAAGTAAACATCTAACAAGGAACCAATCTACCAGTGCGTTTACACTCGTTGCGCTGACGTTCATACTTACTTCAACCTGACTGGTAACAGCGGAGTTCGACTCACTTGAAATGTGCATCCAGTATCGGGCAGACAGAGTGGGTACTGTCAACCCGACACTTTGCTGTCCTACATTTTAGTCTCTGAAATGTAACAAACACCGAAATTCAGCGGGTCTGATATCTGCACAAGATCGGCATGTTGTTCCTGAGTGCGAATACTGGAAGTACACATATTAATTCGTATTCTAGACCTAAGAAAGAGGAGAGGAAAACCGGAAGCTGGTTACTAAGTGATGGAACATAGTAAACTACTAATATTATGAGTACCTATATCTGTGGTGATACCTCCAGAATAATGACCAGAAATGAGGTTCGGGAGTGACCTGGGGACTAAATCAGATAAGACCTTGGAGGAAGGGTCAGCAGTGGAATAATTTGGACTATCCACCCTGCTGCAAGCAACAGATCGGACTACTCATTTTATACTGTCAGTCAATCAATGTAGTTTGGGAGTAACTTTGTTATGAATATCCGTTTTTGCCTGTAGGCTGGATTAACGTCAGGACTTCAGTACTTAGGCATGAGAATTCTGGGGTTTCTCAACCGGTCTTTGGTCCAAAAGCCTAAACCATAAGGCAGCGGATAGGTGGTAGCATACCAGAATAAGCATTTTTTTGAGGGGGAGAAACACCATTTTCTTTCCACTCCTGAACCTGGAGGAGCGGGGAACCGTGGTCCTTCGAACTGCTGACCGCTGGTTGGAGTGACTTCCGGAGTCATTCTCACACCGTCCGGTTTAACCCGATAGGTCATCCGGATAGACAAGCCTCCATCCGGCAGCAAGGCCCACTTTCTTTGGGATCACTGATTGAACAAAGTGAATCTCACACCATAAATCGCTAAATTTTCGTTATTCTCATTGGAATTCAAAATGGAATGTGTTGGTTAGCGGGTGAACTGGCGTTCACATTATCGTCATCGGAGCAGAGAGAAGACATATATTGCGATATGTTAACATTTCATTTAATCTCATCAGTCGCAAACGTAAAACATGCCAGTTATATACTTCAAATATTCAACGACACACAAGGACTAGACACACATACAAGCACACCACTTATTATGTAATCATGACCATGGCAACCCTACCGGTTGCATATAAACAGATAGACGGTGTTGCTATGGGTAGTCCGTTAGGCCCAACACTAGCTGATATCTTCTTAGGAATAATTGAGCGGCAAGTCCCGGATTATATAGCTGATTCGTTATTGTACAAAAGATACGTCGATGATATTTTACTTTTTACTGACGCTATTCATTTTGACTTTTTCGTCAACTTTCTCAATAATATTCACCCAAACCTATCTTTATCTCACGAAGTGGAGTCGAACAATAGTTAACCTTTTTTGGATGTACTTATTACTAGACGTGCGGATGGTACTTTACAACGCTCAGTTCACCGCAAAGCAACTTGGGGTGGTCAATATCTGCAGTTTTCAAGTTTTGCTCCTATTGCATACAAACGGGGTTTAGTTAAGACACTGTTTCAGAGAGCCAAAAGTATTTGTACTCCGGACACTCTGAATACAGAACAGGAGTTGTTGAGGCGAACTTTATTAACAAATGGATACCCCGACAAATTCATTGATGCACATAATACGGTGAAGAAGAGCTCTGAGCCTGTACTGACGGTTCAAAAGAAGGATGTTTGCCTATTCTTGCCATTCAAGGGTGATCATCTATCCAATGACATAAAGCACAAATTAAAATCAGCCCTAGCTCGAACGTATGCGGCTGCGCAGTTGCGCTTATTTCATACCACTAGTGGACCAGTTCTCCGCAAACGCAAAAGTAGTTTGTCAAACTGTTCTGTCTCCCATGTTGTGTACCAGTTCACTTGCAGTTGCAGTGACGTTTACATAGGCAGAACAGACCGACAACTAGCACAGCGAGTCGCCGAACACATCCCGAAGTGGTTGAAACATCAGATGACGCACCAGTCCCAACTTTGTGCAGTGACTACTCGAAATCCAACGTCATCGATTGCTAAACACCTCTTGACAACAGGTCATCAGGTTGACCCAGTAAACTCATTCAAGATACTGTTGCGCAACCGAAATCCGAAGTTACTAGCTTTCTGCGAAGCGATGCTCATTCGAATTTACCAACCGACGTTATGTGCGCAGAATTGGTTGAAGCAACCGGTAGGGTTGCCATGGTCATGATTACATAATAAGTGGTGTGCTTGTATGTGTGTCTAGTCCTTGTGTGTCGTTGAATATTTGAAGTATATAACTGGCATGTTTTACGTTTGCGACTGATGAGATTAAATGAAATGTTAACATATCGCAATATATGTCTTCTTTCTGCTCTCATGAAGTGGTTAAAGGGAACTCAGTGTTTCAAGTGCACATTATTCCCTGAAACAGGCATCTTTTGTTATATCAATGGGAAGCAGATTTGCTATTTGGTCCACACTCGAAATTAGCTCTGATCAGTAACTATCCTCCCATGATTACTTTTGTGTTCTTCTTTTCGCAAAGCTTATTCACTTCTAAACCACCTACAAATGGTCCCCACAGTTCCTCACTTGGTTGTAACTGACGTTCTTGAGGAATATTGTTTGTGTATGTTGAACACGTGGTAGATTGCATGGATCTACGAAAACCTCATGATTTGTGCCATTCTTCTCATGTCATCTCACTCTTGGGAGTGGGTGTTTCTGAGTATTGGTCTGTCGTACTGAACCGCTCAGAAGAATAGAATGTCGTCGTGAACACTGTGTTGGCATTTGCCATCGGGTCACCTGGTCCTGTTAAGGTTAACTTTGGATTTATGTCAGCAAACACTGGTTAGTCATGCACCAGACTATCGATCGGCGGGAAGTGGAAAGCCATCAGAGAAACGGAGCAGATTCAAAAACGGAGCAATCTAACACGGCAAAAGTAATCTCAATCTTTCTGATAGTAGTAAACTTAGCAAGGCCAAACGTGAATGGTGTTAAACGTAGTCGATCGCACAGTAACTAGTAAGCCTCTTCGAAGTTGTCATAGAATGAGTCTGGTTTGTAAGTCTCGATCACTACAGTCAGACTGCAGCGTGTGTACGTGCACTACAGAGCATCCTTTCGACAAGAAAATTACGTAAACATGATTGAATAGGTTGTGATCTCTATCGACCCACTAGCTTCACCTGCTTTCAGTCACTGCAATACAATAAGAACCGAGTAAGATCAACCCTGGAAATGTTTAACCAAAGGTGGTTGAGTATAGAGAATGAATGTGGCAGAGCGGTTCTGGACTTCCTTATACAAACACGCAACGAATTAACGTGCATGTTCTTAATAAAAAGACAGGACAAAACCCAGCCAAGTGTTCGCGTGACTTTCCGTCGAGCAGCAAGCTAATCTCAACTTCTGAGAGTGCGTTTGCTCTGTCGATGTTCTCATGTGCGAGCGTCATTCAAAATTGACCTTGGAATCTGCAAAAATTCTTAGGCCGACGTTCTGAAAGAAGTCAGCAACTTGCTATTTGTAGCTACAGGCATCCTCATATTTGGTAACGCTCTGTGCAAAGATCAGTATGGGAGGTTGAGTCAGGTAAACGTCATAGTGCACTGTGCCGTCCGTTTTACGTCAACCTTTCACAACCATCGAAGAATTACTCAGTTTCCTCAATCGAGTGAGTTACTGAAATCGATTAATGCTTGTCAAACTGTAGAAGTTTACCAAAAATATGGCAGTGCAGCGAATCAGACCATCTAGTTCTGTAGCTTTTGAATGACAGCGGTTTAGGTTAGTGGATGCTGCGTGCAGTATAGTACTGTAGTGAGGACGGGTGGTTGAACTATACTACTTACACCACCACTATTAAAGCAGTGAGGCAACAGCATGGATTTCAACGTCGAAATGGCCGCGAGACAAACACGAGAAAGATACCGAAAGGATCATTGGAGTGCAATCGCCCGTTCTGACTACAGTATAACATGAACCTGTTCATATTTAAATAAACCGTTTTCTCGCACAAGTTGTCATTTAACAACAGCAACTGGCAGCTTAGGAAGTAGAAGGTATTTAGCGTAAAAGGTAAACAGAAAGCCCAGAAATGTTGGTGTAAAGTATCAAAATCGATGTCTTGGGCTGGCGGCGGGAACTGACTAAACTTTGCGGATGAATTAACAAAAGTATTTTCTCGGTAAAGATTTTGTAAAAGCTTTAGTGCCTTTCGAATTTGAAAACCAAAAATCTCCCTTTATTTTAATAGGCTAATTTAGTGTATTATTTTAAACTTAACGTGGGCGAACTGCATATAGTTAATTTCAAACCATAAGAAACTTGAGAATTCGAGTCTTATACTCAAGGTGAGTTGGGTTCGGATCATTTCATTTGAGCTAAATTGTGATTGTAAACTTTGTTTACGCCAGGATGACGTTGTTTATGCCCGTTTATTCTGAATCAAACTCCCAGCTTGTAAGGTAAATGGTCATGGGGTGTCCCAGATTGCTTCGTCCTCACTATTGTTCTGTGTCTAAGGTACAAATAACTGGCGAACTCTGAACTGTTTATCGGGTAAAGAAACCCGTGCGAGCCCATCGAAAAGTCTTAGCTATAAACAACCACTTGCCATACAGCGCAGAAAGTATCATGCGAATTCGCCCTCAAAATTGTGTTGGTTATAACCTTTGTAGTAGAAAATCTGTCTCGTATGTGAACAAACATAACAAACACTTTAAGTCAGTCCACAGACTAGGAAACTGTGTCGAAGAAGTACAGATGACGTTAAATTCCGTAAGAAGAACATGAGTGATCTTGCACACAGAGGCTTCCTCAGCAATGTTTAGCAACATAATTCACCATCATGTAAAACCTACCATACGGATGTACCTCTCTTGAAAGAGACAATACCTCTACAGAAAACGCTAAAAGATAAGTAAAATGGTCATTTACCTTAGAAGAAACTCCTAACTTACAAAGCAGCATTAGGTGAATTCTTAATGCGCTATGAACAACCAAGAAGAGACCGAATTCTCATCTGCAATATCTTGTGCACATTAGATAATCCATTAATGGGCCGTCTCTCACTGAGAAGAGACAAATATCAACCAGGTCTTTTTCCGTATCTGAATTGCGAATTAAGCAGATTGCTGCATAGAGGAAGCTTCTTTCCTGTTTGAATTTGCTCATACTTGAATAAAGTAATTACGCCTGCGATTACGGTTCAACCAATCACAGGTTCTAAGGCTAACTCTAGTCGGCGTGAAGTATCGAACCAACTGACACTTTTGATTTCGTAACTATTTTCCTAACCCACTTCTACACGTCTGTCCTGTTTTCCAAGAGTTTGAGGCCAATTTGCTTGCCCGCTAGTTGACCTCCTCACTATTTCATTTCTACAAAACCCTTGAGTTTTCATTTGCAGTTACAACCTGTCCTATCAGTTCGAACCCATGAGGGAAAAACTATCTTCCTTCTGTTCATACCCACAAGCCAAAGAAAGTCCGCGTTTTCTTGTCTTTCGAGAAAGTAAAAGAACAGTTCTAAACTTAGGTAATTACTGCGTGTACCTTTGGTGTGGACGTCGGCAACACATTTGAGTGTTATTACAAAACAATCGATGCAGACCTCACATAGTTCGAGGGTCCTTCCGCGTGAAATGTTTTCATCGTTACTGAGTGTAATCCGTAAGCAATTCATTTCCTACGTTGATCATCCACAACTAATCAACTACGCATACAAAAGTATTTACTAGATATGAATCCACTTGCGACGGTCAACGTTGACGTGTATTTGACTACAACACTGTCGCTGAGCCGCATAAATCCCTCGTTTAGAATGATCAAACCACTCATCTTTCTTGATCCCACCCTACACGTTCAGCTGCATAGGTCGGGGCGGTTTGAATCTCACGGACATAGCAGATAAGTGTGAACAGGCGACCCATTTGTGGGTCAACCGCGCCACTTACCACAGAGTGTTCAACAGAAAATAAACTTCAGAAACCAGCGGAGAATGTTGTGTATTTGAAAAACGCTAACCTTTTATTTCACACTGTAATTCTGGAAAAAGTAATACACAAGATTAAATAGAGAATTGTGACTCGTTATCAACAACGTATGTCCCTAAATGTAGGGGAATAGAGAGGAGTACAACACATACCTCTGTTCAGGAACACAACCAGAACACTGGTGAGCAAATGGATATAGCTGATAGTGATTTGTCACATATCTTATTAATAGTTGCCACTAATCAGCGCAACGCCGTGGCAACTGTGGCCCGGAACACAGATTGCCAGACCCACTTGGGTTGCTGTTGACTGTTAGAAAAGAACAAATGTTGACCAGCCTGAGATTCAGAACCGAAACTGGGCATTAACTGCACAGTTTGACCAAGAGTAGTCCAGTAAGACTGAACAGGGATACCAGCCGCTTCCGGCAAAATCCCAGTCAAGTATACATTAGGCAGTTTGAACGTCTTGTACCAGCGTGAACAAAGGTATAAGAGTTCCAAACTTTTCATGGAAACCGCAAACCCACCAAGTTCCAGATCACAATGTGTCGGAAAGCTGGGTTTCGTCCATTCAGATTGCGAAACTTCTGATAGACCGACAGGCTTATCTTTCTTAGGCCTCTGTGGTTTTGCGTTGATCACGGAGTAACAATAAATTGGAGCAATCGGATGACCATTATCTTGAATCTCCTGTGCACTGAGAAAGCTACCCAACAGAGGAATGTTTGGCATTAAATCCTCAGCAATAAACACAACGTGCTTGATTTTTTGTTGACAAGTAGTCAGAAGGTATTCGCTTACCAAGAGGTAAAAATTAACCAAAGTACGCTGTACACTTTTCAACTGTATAGGTAACACATCAAGTTCTCTTTGCATTTCCTCATTGATCAAATCAAGCTCCTGTAAAGTCACATCAATATCCTCAGGAAAGGTTATAAGGAAGAAGTAATCCACTTTCCTAGGACCATCTTCCGCGCGGTTCAACAGCCCGTCGAAATTGAATTTTTCCAAAGAACCCCAAGTGTGTCTTACCGTATTTCGATGTTTGGTGTGATTAGGAGTAGAAAAAATGACGAACAGCAAATCCGTTTTTGATCCTCTGCATAGCTGTTTCAGAATACAACTTTCCGTTAGCTCCTTATCCTTTGAACCTGATAAGGAATTCAGCATTCGAATTGTAGCAGGCAGAAGTTTGGTAATACTCTCTGTCCTCTGGATTGGAATCTCTGAGAAATACGGTAGATGACGCTTACAACGTCTGTCCACAGATGACGCATTCTTTAAGATTGATGTTTGCCGGATGCTTGATATTGGGGTGTGAGTCACCAAGGTGCCAACTTGGACAGGACTGGAAGATGATCTAGCAAATTTGTCAACTTTTACTGAAATCGTCTGGTGATCAGTCGAAACGAGTTCATCATTAAGGGGTTTCACATAATCGTTTTTTACTGAATACAAGTTATAACTTTGCCGGTGTTTGTTCCAGCGAGCATTTTGATCAGAAGCTTGCTCGCGTTGTATTCCAGTGATATCATTCGGCGTGCTAATAGAAGCAGTCAGCAAAAGTCCGAAAAGAAAGCAAGTATACAAAGCGACAAAACACATAACAAATGTGAAACAAATACGAAAGCTGACATCCAGCATCCGGTTCCAACGAAACACACACATTTTAGACTTTCACTTGTTTCTGTTCAAATTGTCAGCGCACCTACATAGACTGCCTTACTCAGATCGAATACACAAAATTCCATTCACTCGACTCTTTATTACTGTACTAAGTTGACCGCTCCGTAACTGGACTATACGAACTGTGTTGTTAAGAAGGCACGATCTTTGGATATATTCAGCTTGATTTTCAATGTCTGTGCTCTCTGGAATGGTCTAAGCCAATCGGTTGATGTTTGCACAATACCATCAGAAGATCGATCAAAGCTAGCAAATCTCATTTGTATGCACGTGTACAAATTAGATGTAAGATCATTTTTCTGGCGAATGAGAAGATAATCTCACAGTTAATTACCAAGTTCATGATTCGATAAACGCGATTAGACAATAACATGAATACAGGGAATTCATGTTAACACATTTGAATTAGTCTGACTTGATTGTGCTGATAGCCAGCTCATGTTGAATTAGTTATCTGTGACCCTACTACTAAGAGTAATGACTTCTAGAGACCAGAAAGATATGAAAGTACAGTACATGTGCAGTTACCAAGGATGGTTTATAAAACAACAAATTAAGGCGAGCTGAAAATGGTATTTTCAGGGGGTACTTTAAGTACCCTCAGTCAAAACTCAGTCCATTCGTTGGTAAGCAACAACCATTCAGTTGTTGTGGTCTGTTTAAGCATTCATGGGTAGTGTACAGACCACCGTACTAGACCAAGTGATTGGTGACAGCGTGAAACTATTCCTTCATTGTAAAACACTGAGATCCCTTGATCCAGTTCACCAATAGCGATAGAAGACATCGTTTACTCTTTTCAATCACGAACGTAAAACATATATATATAAATATATAGGACATGAGGTTAGCAACACAACAAGAAAACATCCAACGATTGGGTTTACATGAAACAAAGACTGTCGTCAGTTCCAGGGCAGACAAACTGCGTGAGTCAACAGTTTATGCACACACAAAGCCGGACGGTGAGTATTGATCAACATCGCCTCGGAGAAAGGGAGCAATTTGGGGGTCTTATTACGCAACAGAACTTGAAACGAGTTGGCCGGGTCAACAACGCGACCTGTTTCCATGATGTGCTTTGTGATGGATGCGGTCAGATTTCGTCTCAGTCGTTTTGTTGCCACCGTCCGTTGCGTCATGGCGTGTATCAACCACCTAGGCATATGTTCAGCCATTCTTTGTCGTAGGCATCGATCTGTTCTGCCGATATAGATGTCACCGCAACTGCAAGTGAACTGATAGATTACATGTGAGGCAGAACATTTCGGTAGGTCACGACTACGAATAAGCTGAGTGACACTCCTAGTTGTGAGTAGCAATCGCAATTCAGCCGCAGGGAATGTGCGAGTTAGAGCAGATTGTAATTTTTGACTTACATCGGTTGTGATATGATCGCCTTTGAAGGGTAGGTTCAAAAAGACCTGCTTCTTGGGAACCGTACTCACGACAGACTTTGTCAGTCTCTTCTGGCTGTGAACATCGATGAATTTCTCCGGGTATCCGTTTGCAAGCAGTACCTTTCTTAATTTCGCCTCTTCTCCTTGTAAACAATCATCGGTGCATATCTCCCGGGCTCTATGAAACAGGGTTCGTACCAGGCCTCTTTTGTAAGTAATGGGCGCAAAAGAAGAGAATTGCAAATACTGACCGCTCCAAGTGGCTTTGCGGTGCACTGAGCGTTGTAATGAGCCATCCTGCCGTCTGGTGATTAAAATGTCTAGAAAAGATAAACTGTTGTTTGTTTCCTCCTCATGAGAAACAGAAAGATTAGGATGAACGGAATTGAAGTGGTTTAGGAGTGAATCAAAATGAATATTAGTAGTAAAAATCAAAATATCATCTACATATCGCTTATAGAGGCTGGCACCATCTATAGCATCAGATAGTTTTAATTCAATCATTCCTAAAAATATATCTGCAAGTGTAGGGCCCAATGGGCTACCCATTGCCACACCATCAACTTGCTTATATGAAAATCCGCCGAAATCAAAACGGATATTCTCTGTACATAAAAGTATAAGCTCCTTAAGGTAATCAACTGGGAGACAAAAAGGCAAATTTTGATGAGAAATAAAATCGCATAAAAAGTCAACTGTTTCACGGAGGGGGACGTTTGTAAATAAAGAGTCCACGTCGATAGAATACATCTTATGTGAACTCACTGATACGTTCTGTAAAGTTTGTACCAGATCGAAGGAATCTTTTACACAGTGAGGAGTAAACATCTGACGGATCGGGTGGAGGATGTCTACAAGCCATCTGGCAAGCTTGTGGTACGGTGAGTTGTCCATGCACAAGATTGGCCTTAACGGTACACCACCTTTATGTGTTTTTGGAGCACCTCTTAACTGTGGTGTGCGGGTTCCGGTTGGCTTCATCTGTCTGTATTGCAGTTCCGAGATATACCCATGTAGTAGCAGGATTTGGAGCTTTCTTGATGTTTGTTTCTCTACCAAAATGTTGTTATCGTCAGTACTGTCCGTGTGAAATTTTCTTCCGTCCATTAGTATATCTTTCATTTTTGACTTATAATCAACCTTGTTCATGATGACTGTGCCGGAACCTTTGTATGGCTGGAGGAAAACCACATTTTTCACTTCTCGCAGTTGTTTCAGAGCTTGGTAATGTTCAGATGTCAAACATCAATGCTAAAGGCAAGATGACAGTGAAGGTGTACACGGATGAAATTCAGAATATCGAATTGTACACTAGGATCTACCCTATTTCTTGTCAATCACTGCTATGCTGGAATCTCTTAACGATGATAGAACCAGATGACATTCAACCCACTAATCAAGCTGTCGATATGTATGATCAGTTAGTCTGTGTGAAAGATACCTGAAATTGTTTCCTTAACTGGTGGCTTGTGCTACAGTAAGCTTGTGTAACCCTAGTAAATCCGACCAGCTGTTATCAATCTCAGATGTGCAGATGAGAAACCGAACCCCAGAAACAGACAATTTGGAAGGCAAACTTACTTTGGCGACCAGTTGACAGCAGCCTCCGAAGAAGTTTAACGGTGCGGGCAATAAAAATGTGAGAGAGCCTTCTGTTTGATTTCATGATAGTAAACCAGAAAGACGAACGACGACAGAAAATTTTGTTTAAATCTGAATCTAAAATAAACATTGGGGTGGTTGAACATTAATCCGAACTGAAAAAAGTGCAACTCAGCCAACTAGGGTAACTTTACTTGAAGCAATTCAATCAATTGTTGGTCATTCACCGCCTGGGATGTAGCATCGTTACCAACGCAGGTGCACTGAAGTTGAAGTTAGTCTTCAGTAGAAAGTTGAAGTTCGAATGATGACCTGAACGAAAACGGCGGTACTGAAAAGGCAAGTCTTGATCTTTGGACGTCACAGAAAAGCGTAAAGAGAAGCCACTAGTTATCAGAACTGAACACAAATAACGCTGGTGAGTTTTAGGAAGTGGGATGTGTATCTGACAATCATTCTGATCATTTTACTCAGAAAACCTCAAGAGAGGCAAAAACCTAATGGGACAAACTAAAAGACACCAGTCAAGTAGTTTGTCTTAGCTCGGCTTCTCAAGCATTACCGATATCGTTGTTGAATAACTTCCACTTTTTTTGACAGAAGAAGTGAAAACCGAAGTCGCAATTTAAGGATAAGGCTACCGAGTGAACTAGATGCGAGCAACTTCATTCTTGCAGAATTCTCATTTCTAACCAAAACCCTGTGGTAAAAAGTAATTTTTGTTTTAGCAACCGCGTGTACATCGCAGAGTCCATTTATACCGCCGAACAACTGCTCCTAGAGATCGTTCAAGGGTTTTCGTTTGCGAAACCGAGCTAATAGAGTAGATGCTTCTCAAAAATATTCGGCCAGTTTCCAAAACCTGATGTGCCAACTGACCTTGGTGATACACATCAACCAGCATACTCCGATAACTACTCCCAAACGAAGGCCCATGTTTTCTATTCGGTAGATCACTTGTTTCTTTATGATAGAATACAGACAGCACGTCCACAAAATAAATGTTATCATAACTCTGAGTAATCGACCTCAGATTTAGGTGAAGCACCTGGACGCGTCTAGTGGCGAGATTTTGCCATGATCTTCCGAACCACGTTCAGTGACGTCGTTAACTAACTGATCACGGCCGACATCACTCAGGCATAATGGTAACTGAGGTTTCTGAAAACAAACGAAATTTGATATAATAACAATCTCACAAATTTATGACCGTGCGAATTAGGTGGGGAGTATTACCGAGTTCTTTTTTACGGACCAGCCACTAACGCAGTGACTATACTCTCTCCATTCTAAAAGTTACTCATGAAGATATTCATCGCGGAAGGTTTTTTAACCTTATTATAACGTTACTCATGAGTAGTATAACTTAAGACAAATAATCGTGAACAGGTTACGAAACATTTCCCAGCGTAATCTAATGGAGAATGAACGACTATTTACATATTTAACGATTGTTATCGCTATACCGATGAATACAAACGTACCTTCATCGGCTTTTTCAATTTGGCACTGATGAGAGTTCCTGGCTATCACCTTCATCAGTGATGTTTCTGACGATTTTATTTCATCCGTTCTACGATGTGTAATATAAATTAACAACCTGTTTTAATGTGTCTACACAATCCAACCGCGGTACTGTTCTATATCTCCAGAGTGTTCTAACTTGGAAGTATAACAGTGGTGTAGAAACGTAAGCGGAAATAATGCAGCAGGTTTCATATCTTCTAGAGAAGTTCAAAGTTAGGAGAAATCCTGTACGAGTTAGACCAACAAACATTAACTACCTAAGGGGGCCGGAACATATGTGGGCGATGTATTTGATAGATGTGATAAAAACACCACGTTGACTAGCAAACCCAAACTGCAGCATCCTGTGTTCAGCGTCCACTGAGCGGATTTCGTTAAGAAATTCTATTATGTGGACGTTCGCACAATGCTGAAATTACGGCGTGATGTTTCCGTTGCAAACTTCTGTCCTACTAAGCCATCACGATCAGCTAAGGCTAGATCTTTGTGATGCCATAGAACGGTAACAGAGAAAAACTCCTGACTCATCATTTACTGATGCCTAATTACAAAATGTGGCGGTGGAATTCACAAGCCTACTACCCAGATAGATGAAAGTGGATCAGGAATTAAGTACAATGCCGAAACTAGTCAGAGCGTTCTTATTCATACCGGATAATATCTGGTGAGGTTTAAGTTCTTTATAAGGCAGCCTGAAACACGTCGTATCTGTTATAACAGTTAGTTAAATCCTGGTGTTACCAACTGGTCACTGCTACTTAGGTTGATCACCCACAATCGAGTCTGTTGTCACAAAAACTTACACTGAGATATACTTGAAACTTTTCCCCAAATTTTGGTTAGCAACAAGAAATTGTGGTTGCAGCGTGTACACTTTTGAGGATAGAAAATAGTCTGATTGGTGGTCGCTAATATTTTTACCGGCCAGTTAAATGATTTCACACAATATAGTACAATCTAAAATCGTTTCCTGATAACAAATATTGGAATGAGGCAACTCGTTACGAGAACCCTTGGAAAATTTAGTGCTATCTGGGAGAAACGGAGAAAACTTGTTGGAAGACGGGGAAGCGCCAAGGAGGTTGACTAACGCACTTTGAAGCATGCGACAATAAATCGGCAAACCCTAAGTCCTAAAAAGATGTGCATTTTAAACAAAACAAGCGCAAAGTGTTCATTTAGCAAAATTGGAAGGAAACATTGGTTGAAGATCACGCATACCCATTATGTCCACCGCGTTTGACATCAGCACGTTGCTCTCAACGGTGCCCTTCATATAGGACGCACACGGTTGCACATAAAGCGCTAAGCATATTGAAACGACGGGTTCGCTTCCAGGCCTGGTTCCCGACCGAAACTCTTCTGTGAGAAAACGCATGGGCACAGTTAACAAGAGGATGAATAGGAATTACAGACTACGGAGAACAGCATTGACCAGCTCAGAACACAGTACATCTCGTCTACAGTAGCCGTTCTAGAAATGAATTATTCAGCCACATCAAGGCGAATGGCATTATACATGAGGATGGAGTAGTCCACTTTGAGTCAAATGAACAGACGCCATCATCATCATCATCATCATCATCATCATCATCATCATCATCATCGTCATCATACTCGTCGTCGTTATCATCAGCATCAACAACATCAGCATCACTATCATGAATGAAAGACTTTCTGAGGTTGTTTTAATCGAAGTAATCAGAATTAAGTTAAACCTTAACGAGAAGACGCCAAAAGCTGTGTATATTCGCACGACAAGAAAAAGCCAAACTTTTAGTTACTGAACTAACTGTACATATTATGCGCTGCTGGATTTCGATAGGTATTTCATCCAGTAAACACGGATGCAACCTTTCGGACACAAAAAACTGAGATATAATAAAAGAAGAATAGATGGTCATTACGAATTAAATGTTCAATCAGACATTCAGGAAGAGGATGTCTCCAAACTAAGTTATCGCGTACTGAGCTACTCAATCGAGGGAAAGTCAGAACATACACCTGAGTGGCACTAAACGATCTCAGTATCTTGTTGTGGAGGAACAACCGTAATCACGATTGTTATTGAGCAACAAGCGTTCTCGCATCCTAATTGGCCAGTTTGTTGCTGTTGTTCCACGACTAGGTTGTTTGAAACAGATGTGCATTCAGTAGCAGCTGACCGTTATCTATGATTGGTTGGCGCCAATTAGATCACAGTTCCGTTGTAGCAACCTGTGCGCGAACACCGATTGATTGAACCTTATGTAATCAAGAAACCGTTGCAGTCTAGTCATTACACAAATGAACATATAACATAAAAGGAATAACCTACATCTGAATAAAGGAATGAAATTTAATTGCAATGCTGTTTTGCCGCACAGACCACTACGCCGACATTCGAAAAGCATCTTGATCTGTTACCAAGGGCTTCAGACTACCACTATAATCTGGTCGCACATAGCCAATAAAGATGCAAGAACTCCATGACAGCGTGGTAAAATCAAGGAGAAGTAGTAACAGTTTGACGTCGGTACGCTGGATTTTCCTCCTCTGACATGCCACAATCCACTAATGACACAGAATTGTAATAAGAGCTGACGTAATTGTCCTCAACATACTAGTCATCTCTCTGCAGTGATCTGGTTTCGTATGCCCCAAATATGGCTTCTGTAAGTAAAGTAAGTTCATGCAGAGAGCCACTGATCAAGCCATTTTTGGTTGCCACTAGGACAGCTGATTATGGATTTGTCAGCAAAGAGAGGATGTAATCACAACATTTGAGCTGGACCTCTTGCTTTTAGAACCATCGCCGACTAGATAACAAAACGAAAAGTGCTAAGGGCTGTATTTTATTCAAACATATTACTGAGTAGCACTAAGTGAAAAAATTAGTATAATCGAAGGAGGATAAAGCACGTGACCGAAATCGAACAGAAGTAAACGTTTTGCGCGTACCGTCTCGACAATGCAATCGGCCTTGTGTCACTAATAGGAACAAGTGAGATGGATACGACTGTACAAAGGCATATTTTTTAGTTTAGGCGACATATTTTGCATAATTCTCAAGTTATACCTGAAATCAATCACCTCGTCAGCTAGCCGTCTTGTATGAACACAACGAAACTATGATACCAAAAAAGAAATGTGAGGCGATCGCATAAACCCTGTAAACAGCACGGGAAAACTACCAAAAAAAGAATGCGCTCCAATAGACCAGTTTGTGGAGGACATTAGAGAGAAGAGCAAAATAAGTCTAAAATATGGTTCCACATCCAGTGGTAATTTCGAATCTAGGTTATCCCTCCACAGTCAAACATTAACACTTTATAACTGTTTTCTTCTCTGCTATAGTAATTCGGGTGTAAATGGGTAAGAAATGATTTGAAACGTGGTCACAATTGTGACGATCAGACCGTCCGATGGACTCGAGAAGAGATGCAGTATTTTTCTCTTTAGGTCATATCAGTGAGCTCACGACTAGGACATCTCTTCAAGTTGAAATCACAGGAACCATGGTACTTTTTGAGTGGTATTCTAATCACGGTAAGTACTATGAGATTTGGTTGATATAAGTTAAAGGTCACCCAAAATTGATCCCAGATTTCCCAGTTGCCTTTGAATTTGTGACGAATCCTCACAGAAAAGAAGTAACCGAGTTTCTCCTAAATTATCGAGTTTGCCACAACACATATCAGTAGTAGTCTCAGTGCTGAACGGTAGTTGTAGTGAACTCCAGCAAGAACCACCTGAGAAGGCATACCTAGACAGTCAACTCCTCGAATAGTTTGATGTTTTCCACATGACACAGAGGGTTGGCTTCGTAGGATAACTGGTATAACGCTTGATGAGTTTAGGAATACTGTTTCTTTCGCTGGTTTAAATCCAACCGAAGGTCATGTGATTCGCACTTAGATTAAGCATCACCTCTTATCAATAACACGATTTCAGTGCTCAAAAATGACGTTGGTGTATTCCAGCGTGAACTATCAGAGAAAACCCGTAAAGATAGAAGTGTCGTGGAAATGAGAGGATCATTGAAGCTACATTAGATCGGCGTTCCTTTGAGGCTCATTCTCGTCGGGAATGACAGTGTAGTAAAAACTCGCTCCACAGCTAACTCACTTTTTTGGTCCCATTCGTAAGTCACTCAGACGCTGTTTCGTGAAGGAGATCTTTGATTTGGGTAGTATTTTGGAGAAAGTATGTAGGGTTATGTGGGAGAACTGTGCTAAGTTGATGTTGATCCACTTCCTC
This sequence comes from Paragonimus westermani, assembly GCA_008508345.1. NCBI lineage: Eukaryota > Metazoa > Platyhelminthes > Trematoda > Plagiorchiida > Troglotrematidae > Paragonimus > Paragonimus westermani. The sequence goes on along the minus strand of QNGE01001268.1, from coordinate 97,674 downwards.
CATGAGACGGCTGACTTTTTATAGGACTTGTAGAGGATTATCTCTATAGAAAGATACGAACACAAACAGTCTGACCAAAACACTATCACTGAACAGCTCAGTATAGGTAATTCCCACCCAGACTGAGCAGGTGGTGTTCATTCTGTACAGAGGTAACTAATATATGTTGTACATAAAAATAATGCAAAACATGAAATTATGTACAATACTCCCAAAACTTTATTTTGCCCTAACATTTCTTTATCCATTCTTGTTGAGTACCTTGAGGAATCGATTCTTATGTGCACGGAAATTATCCCGTTTGAGTTCGATGGACGTGCATACAGTCAGGTTGACGGCATGGAGCAGAACAGTCTGACTGGCCTAACGTTGGGTGACTTTGTTCTCGGAATGATCGAAAAAGAAATATGAGATTGTATGAACCTTTCTTTGCTTTACGAAACTACATTTTAATATTTACCGACTGTGATTGGTTCAGGTCAGTTTAATTCCAGTACCAAGGCCACTCCGTCACCCGTGAAGAAAAGTTAAGTGATTTATTGTCATAGGTATTTCAGTTTCTAGGTGCTCAGATGGTACACTTAACCGGTCCGTCTACCGGAAACCCACATGGAGCGGCGACACTTTCAGATTTCTTCATTGGTACCCATGGCCTGCAAACGTGATTTACGACAAACGATTTTCCATCAAGGAAAGAAAATATTCACTACCGGACGCATGAAGTCTGAAGAGGAGGTTCTGGGGAATGCTCTGTTTACCACTGTGTATCCGACCAAAACTAGTGGAGTTCATTGCATAGAGCTGGTAACCATCCCTTAATCACACTCAGGGTCGAAGATGTAGATTCTTATCAAATATTCTTAAACTGAAGACCACGATACTAAAGACGTAAGTCGAAATGAGATTCGCTGTTTGTTGCGTTTATCGTGTTAATTCCAACCCACAAGATTATTCGAATGCCCTATTTGGAGAACTCGGCCTCCCACTTCATCTACCAGTTTGCCTGCAGTTGCGGAAAGAACCAAAACAAAGATAGACGGGACGTTTACTCAAGCCAACAGTGCACGCGATGACCCAGCCAAAAATCTAGCTTCTTCGGTGACAAAACAGGTGACGACAACGGGAAATGTGGTCGACTCCATCACCGAGTTCGTGGTCGTATTATGCAGTCGCAACCCCAAGGTGCTGACGTTCAACGAAGTGATGTCAATCGAGCATCACACGTCGGCTCTCTGTTGGCAAGAGGCCCAGACGCAGACGTTCTGGTTGCTGTGGCACTGAAACAGTTTACTCGACCCTGATACGTGCTCACATGACGTTCACTCGTTTTGTTGTTTTGTCTTCACGTCCCAATCCGTATAAGTGAATGATGAGAATAGGTGAACTGCTCGAATCTCAGTATACGTCTTCTGACTATCTTAATGAATCAGTTGGAGAACACCATTACCTAATATTTGAATGCGGCAAAACCATTTAAGCTCTGCGTTCACCGTTTGTGACCGGTAGATTGAGAAGAATATGACGACACGAACAAACTGTAATACCCTAAGATTTAGCCACATCAGCAGAGTAGCACACCTCATGCATGAGGCTAGTGGGCGAGGGATACTGGAAAGTAGAACGCTGATATCACTTACAAAGCAATATTTCTATCCGACCACAAACTAAATATCAGGCCATAAAATACTCCAAGCTCAATAAATCAGGAAGCATACCGTTGAATTCTCGGTGTTTGACTTGCAAACATTATTCGGACGTCTACAATTAGCCAGTAATTGGACACACTTTGGAAAGCAAAAAACTCCGTCAGCGGAGGCAGTTGGTTTTTTGTTGAAAACATGTCCGCGCATACATTAAGGAAGGCAGACTTCAGATTGTTTGGACCGCACAGCTTCCGGTGGTCAGGTTTTACATTACGAGACGACGCCAGAGAACGAGATGCAAGGGTTATCTAGTGATACTTGTTATTCACGCCAATGATGCATGGACAAGAACGGTAAGATATTTTCTTACGATATCTAACGCACGTCTTTATTACGGTATAATAGCAGTGCACGAATAGGCCGAGACGTCTTCAACATCATTAGACGTTATAATTTCAATACCTTCTCATTCTTCATATCCATTCACTAAATTTCTTCTAGATTTCTTAGAGTAAGCGTATCGGACATGCTAGTATCGGGTCTTCACTCTTGACGGATGATATGTTGTTACTCCTTTGTTCTGGACAAAATCTTTGAGTAATAGTGCGCCAATTTGCACTCACTACGGCGACAAAAACCAAACATCAAAATGCTGTAGTGTTTCAATAACAGAATCAGTCATATCCACCCGTAGCTCTTTTATTAAGAGAAACATCGTGGGTGACCACCCAAACTTGTGACGTTAGGTTTCAGTTGTGGTCATTTTGCAGTCCATCACTAGTCTGTGTCAAAATGAATTCACACGCTGTAAGGAGACTGTACCAACTATTACCTCATTGGCATGGCTGACTGATTAAACGGTCAGGCACCATCGTTTGTGTGTTATGTTCATACTCAAGGCAGCATCCTAATCTAACCGGTTTTTTCCTCGTTCGAAGTTAATAAGAAGAGGAGACAGTCCGAGTCAGATTCAGACCAATAGCTAAATTGCGTTTCGAGTCAAACTCTGATAAACTCGAACAAGGAAAACAATCATTGGACGCAGTTTTTAGAAAGAAGTGTTACAGCGTTTGCAGTTCTTTTTCAAATCTTCCGTTACGTATCAAGTCTTCTGACAAACCACAGAATGACCAACAAATTCAGCGTTGTGCAGAAACTGGAGAAAACATTTATCAGAGTTGTCAATCAAAGGTTACAATGAGGACGTTAGTTGCTGGGAGAAGCACACACCCTGAGGTTCCTGAATTAAAATGCAGAAGTTTTTCTTCATTCAAGTCACGTTCCTAACCCATTAGTTGCTTTTGCAAATTACGATTTCCCTAGTTGTTAGCACACTTAAAGACCAACCAGTTTCGTACTTGAAAAAAGCCTACGTCGTTTAGCAGTTTTAGGTCAACAGTCTTCACTCACATACAACTTCAGTCTACAAATAGCGAATCATTACTGGTCTTCCGCTAAATATAGGATGTTATTACTCATTGTTATTGCTACAGACAAAGGTGGTTTGCGACTCTGGTCCACAGAATAATTATGCGAGAATAATTGAGTGCACCTGTCAACTAATTAGCAAAGGAGAGTCAATGGCAGCGAGTTCACATGTGGTAGTGATGTTGCTGTACCTGATAGAAGGGTGTTGGAAGCAGCCGCAAATCACGTGCTTTATTAACAATTGGCCTTGGAACCGGAACTGGCATGTCAATATACCGCAAATCAATAGTTTATCTTGTGATTGCTTCGGCAAGTATTTTAACTGATAGATTGTGATATGGTGTATGGACGCTAAGTAGATATGTGCCATAACTACTATGACGAAGAGGTGATGCAAGTGATATAGTGTCATTGGAATATCGATCGTGGCAACGGTAAGAATATGGCTGCGAGCGGGTCAAAAGTAAAATCAATTTATTAGAAACATGAACATTCAATACTATCATCAGCTCAATTTATGGTGATATATTTGTATTTCTGATTTAGAAAAAGTTAGTATTTTGTTTTCAACCTAAACTGCATGAAATGTAACAGTTACATAGGGAACAGCAACTCGGTGAACATTTCAGATTGATCACATAAAACGCGTGTAAGATACGATTATGCAAATGAAGCTGGACTAAAACGGTGGGGATTAATCACATGTCGTATAGGTGTACTCAGTACCTCTTGGAGCAATTAAGCTGCACTGAGTGAGAAGGGTCGGAGTGAAAGTAGTTGACAAATTAATCACAGTCTAGTGCACCAATAAGTGAGGAATACATCAGGATTGATACAAAGTGCCGGTAATCTTGAAGAGGTAGTCTGTAGTGATTTAAAAACAGACTCGTAAAAATGGCAAGAGACCAACAGATCCAACATTAAAGTGGGCAACAAAGATTGCAGTCGTTTGGTGTTAACTGTTGTGTCGAAGCACGTCGTTGGCTCAAATTACTTTAAAGCTAAGCACTGCACCTGCCTAACTCACTTGAAGCAGAACATGTATAGGAGAGATGGGATAAAATGCAACAAGTTTAGTGAGTTCGTAGCCCGTAAACGTTTATCGGGGTTCGGAACTAAACGGCGAAAATGAGGACCAATCAGCACCACAAGCTGCTGTCTGATAGTTTGCCAAGTGGCAAGCTTACCAAGACAATGCTGTGAAATGAAAATTCTTATAATTGTGTTGTTTCGTACACTGGGTCGATTAAAGGAAGACGAGATGTGAACCAATCGTGTATTGACAAAGAACGCAACAGTGACAGTCAGATAACAATTTACGTGCATTTAGAAAGAAAATACTAGTGGGGCCAAAATACGGCATTCAGCATATCCCCATCTGTCTTAACGAAACATAACGGTCCAACAAAACCATACGCCGCACGTGGCCAGTTGACTGCGATGAAGTTCATATTTTCAGAAGACTTCAAGCGGGTTTAGATACTGAATTGTGTAGAAAGCTCAGATCCCCACAGGGTAATCTGTTATCTTCAAGTTGACCATCACTCACATTTGATCGCAGCGTTCGCATTCAGATAGACTTTCCAGCCAGCCTCTTTCGAAAAGAAGCACNTGACCACGGTTGCCTCATGCCTCATGATTGGAATGGCCGGAGTTCAAATGTAGTACTAAGTACAAATTAAAATGGAAAAATGAGTCCAGTGTTAAGACATGCACTATATGAAACTGTGTAACTTCAGTACTCAAATATTCCTCGCAAACTCTTCGTTTATTTTCGAACTGATGTAGATACTTGTTATTAGTGCTTTGGAACCATTCACCCACTTCTGCGTAACTTGACTCGAAATCTTTTATTCTGATATTTCATGTAAACAGAAGTATTTGTAACTCCAGTCTACTTAACCGACCACCAAACGACAGTAACAACAGTCACAGCTCATGGTAACACTTTTCAGAAGTTTCGAGAGGTCATGACAACCTCTTTAGTGCAAACCCAATTCTGTATCTGCTATTCACCAACATTGTGCTTATTTAAGGGCTGATGCATTTAACCGTCATTCTCATTTAAGGCTGCCTGTTTGGGAGAAAATGCCAGTTCTCTACGATATTTTTTGGACAGAAATGTTGATACCGGTCTGAGTGAGCACTGCGGAACTACAGTGCTGAGCATTAAGTGAACCCTCTTGTTGGCTGTTACTTGGTAAATCAGACGGACAACATAGATGTACAGGACAGCTGACCGCACATGTTAAAACAGTAGGCAAGTGCCAACGAGTCAGATGGTCACGGAAATGAATGAACGTTATGCACCGATTGTTGATGGTCCATTCACATGATACGTCAAAGACATTTCATTTGGTTCAGCAGTTAACATCCAATGATAGAAACTCATCCAGTGGTATCATGCCTTGACATGTTAGCGTTTTTGTACTATACTGGTCAGTTCATGCAGTGTGTTGGTGTCATTATTGTTGCGAAAATCTATTTGCTTCCACTTGAAGGTGACCAGTTTTCAGTGAATTTGCCGGTATGCTTATTTTTGCTATCATCGAGGTTGATTTGAAACTTTAGTGGCTTGTATGTCGGGTCAGTAAAGTTCATAGCGAGATGAACCTATTGCAAATGCTTGACTGAATAACTTTCGTGGACACTAAACCGGTGAAATGAGGAAGGACGCAATTATCAGGATATAACTGTATGAGCAATATAATTGCGCTTGTTTGTTTACAAGATGTAACTGTATGAGCAGTATAATTGCGCTCGTTTTGTTTACATATTTAATCCGTATATTAGTAGTTGTAAACTTTTCATTTGTTTCGCTCTTTTGGCTTACAGCAGTCCATTAGTTTCTATCTCCTTATCTGGTTTAGTTATGCAACAAGGAGTCAAATCTTAGTGCAGAAATAAGCATTCACCAAAATGTCAGATTTTTCATATAACCCTGTATTCAACAGCTGCGTGCTGTGAAGAAGGAGCACGTTTGTTCTAGTAATACTTTGAGGCTGAGTGCACCGATCTTTCGTAAGACCACAACACTTGGAAGTTAGCATTGGAATCAAATTTCCTGAGAGTCAGTAGGGTGGTCAGAAGTGATATCTGTTGAGTACTTAGATGTGTTGGTTTTGTCTACGAAATGATAAACTCTAAAATCTCATAAACACGATGACTGTGGTTCAACTCCCTAATCGCATTGAGTAACATAGCTGTCAGTAGTTTCTGGTAAGAACGAAACCCAGCCCTAGTGTTCCTGCTAGCAAATGGCCCTTAGCGAAGGCTCTCAGAAAGCGACAGCTACAAGCAAATCTGAGTGTTGTTTGATTGGTGTGGATTGATTTCATAACGTAATGTGTTATATTTTCATGCTCATCCTATCAGACAAGCCACTTAAATTTCAAATGTTCCCAAATGGAGGCGATTGTGTGACTTCAACCAAATTTGTTTGGATGCTTGTGAGCTACAGTCAAGACTTTTCGAGTAAAATGAAAGCACGTACACATTGTGGTACACTATATCTGTTATACAGACTACCCACAGTACGATATACGGACTGTTATATGTCACAGTACTTTCTGGGTAAAACAAACGGAGTGGTGCTCGGACAAACATGCTAGTGTAGTATGCAATTTAAATGCGCACATTGTGGATTAATCCCTTCGTTTTGCACGGCACAAAGAAAACTACCATTCCTTTGATACGTAGAAAATTAAGGATGGATGTGGAAAACCGGAATAACCGTCAGATCGAATACGAATCAATCAGATGGTGAGTGAAATAACCAACTGATATATGTGTTTGTATCCACATTGATGTAGTTCACATACCACATGTCCGTTTCTCTTACAACCTGACTGCCGGCGTTATCAGCTGCCTTAGCACTGATTGGCACCGTGATCGACTCAAGGCGAAAGTGTTCTGGCAGCAGTCTGTAATACTCGGAATTAGGGACTTCGAATAGCTTCGGAAATCGTAGGTGAATTAAAACCTCCGGCGCAAGTAATGAGGAGAAGACGTTGTACTGGTTGCAGTAAGCGGTTCCTGTTCATGAGACGAGAAACCGATTTTATAGATATGTAACAGTATTAAAGAAAACACAGTCTGCTATTAACTGTTCGTACTGACACAAAGTGGTAAACTGCAAGTTAATTGGCGCGATAGAGAACAAAGAAATTAGCGAGTAATCGAAGGCGTAACACTGCGACTGTTCGTCCAATCTTGAAATGGTATCTTTAACGCGACGCTCGAATTGGTCTCCTGTTAGATCTATTGTGTCGAGATTCGAGTAATTGGTGAATTGGGTAGACTTTCATCACGCAGCCATTCGAAGACGACGACGTTCGGAACTGTCTGATGGAGTTCGCTAAAGTGGAAGACATCAAGATCGGCTGAGGCACACTGAGTGCCGTACGGACTCTTGCGAAAGATAAGATGGAAGCGGTGTTTGTTGCAGGATAGTGTAGCCAACGAAAGGGGTGGAAATATGCCCGCAAAATCAAAGTGGCTGGATTCGATAACCCAGTCGCCGGAAATCAACGCGGTTGTTCAGTAGTTAGAATGTAGAAAACTGGTGTTTGCTATAATTTTGCAGAGTTTTCTAGATAGAATGCTTACCAAAATGGATTCAACTTCTGAGAGTATCTACAAGCGGATTCTGTTGTCGGCGATATACCACCATTTCAGGGAGATCAAGTCCGTCTGCTGAATTACCAATCGTGCATGTAGTGTACAATGGTAACATTTTTTACAGGAACCAATGTAATCCATGGTGGTCCCGACAAATATAAAGAACCATCCGAACAAGAAGGCTTTGAAGAAAGGCAGTTACACGATAGAACAGCTTACACCGGGCTTCGGTACATTATAGAAAACCAGGCACGAGTGGAAACCCAGAATCTAGAGCGACGACTGGAGGAGTGAATAATGAAGGAAAAAGTGTTCCATACATCGCAGCGTATTTGTTTCTTCACCTGTACGTGACGAAATTGTCTGATAAAGGACCTATATAAACGCTGGCGGAAAAAAAACGGGATGTGAGAAAATATGTCAAACTATACGGACGCAGTGATTTCGTTTGTTGCGCAAGGAAACGGAGGAAGAATCGACTGATGGCAGTTAGAACGGCTAGCAAGTATATATATGAAAAGGAAGTTCAACAGATTGTACCGTGTTCAACAGTGGTCATAATGTGTAACGTTATTTTGTGTTGGCTATAGAAAAAGCTTATTATGTGAGCTGATTTCGGAAAAAAGTGGGGGTATAAATGACCTGCAACGAAAGCATTTAGACAATAAATACGAAACGTTTTGCCCGAGAAACTGTGAAGGAGCTCAAGTCACTCAAATTAGGTGTTACAAGGTACCAAAATGTGAAACTCCTGTGACGCAGTCAATAATCGATAAATGTGCAACGATGTTCACGATTGATAGTGGCCTCTGAAATTTTCTGGCTGACTAAAATATGAAGTCCATATGACAAGGATCATATAGTTGTGTTCAGGTTAATGACATACAACAATCTAAAATAAACCATATCTACAGTTGGGGCTAATTTCAGCGTATGAATTTCGGTTTACATTTTGACAGCTTCTGTTGGGGTTGCCAACGCGTTGTAATCGAGCGTTACTATCTATAATCAAGCAGGTACGGTGCATGAGACCTAGCTTGAAGTCAGGATAAATTGGACTCCTTAGGTGATCTGCTTATAATCGCACCCGAGTCACAACTTGCAAGGGCAATAAAGTGGGAGAGGTAGAAACAGAGCCGGTTCTGGGGAAATTTCTGAAGATGAGGGCTGACTGAGTGCCGGATGTCAGACGAACGTTCAGACAATCCTTGGGTTACTACTGTCGAGTTGCAAACGACCTCAGTGCAATTATATCGCAGTTTTACTTCGTGCCAAGAAAGAAAAGAGCTTTGAATAAGTGGATTAAGCCCTGGTATCGTTTATATTGACTAAAGAGAAAATGGAAAAATAGCAAGTGACGTCAAAACCACCAAAGGCCGGACAAAGATTCACTGTATTCACGGACGCTAGCACGGGAGTTCTTAGAGCCTCCCCCAGAAAAACGAAAAGGGTTGCCGCTTGTGCGAGCATGGTACCGAGTTCAGCAAAACCGAAATGTCTTACGACTGAAATGGAGTGATTTGCAATAGCTGTGGCGCTGGATTAAGAGAAGTCATACTCAATGGGGTGCAATTTCATATGAGTGACCACAGCACACTATAATGTAGTAAACAACCGGAGAACACGAGTGAACACCAGTAAGAGTATGATTTCATAATTAAGCAACTGTCGCAAAAGAACAGCCAGTGGACGACTCGGTTAGCAAAAACCAGTAAGAATGATGTGCTCCCCACATCTAGGCTTGCGATCAGAATCCTTCAGAACGTTCTGGAACTATATTCGGGAACATCGGTAGACTCACAACACCAGAGATTGAAAGAGTCCATGTTTGGTCACGTTCCTACAACTTGACTGTTATTCATATTTTAGCGAAAGCCGTTCGATAAACCACAATCTTTATTGTCCAACTCGCTGGTTGCCATGCCACACCGCGCTCGCGTTTACGAACCGATACTCTAGTCCACAACCTCTCCGGTTTCTGCTCACAATTTGTGTGCACTTCGACTCAGTTTTGGTGTGTAGCCGACGCCTTCTGTCCGGGGTTTTTTCGCCTGTCACTCATTGTCCGTTGGTCCGATCTTGTTGGGCAATGACTTGTCCAGTCGAGTGTTGCAATAACCGCGTCCTGATCTGGCCATGCATTCCATTTTGCCTGCCACGTCTCGTCCGTTGGTCCTATCTAGTTGAACAATGGTTCATCCGGTCGCCCATGCTGTCCCCGATCTGCTCGCTGTGGGCTTTTGGACATATCTCCGGCTCAGTTAAGTTATTTTGCCGATAATTGAAATACTCGCACCTCCGGTTTGATAAGCCACTACATTATGAGTGGGCCCATTAGTGGCTAAATAATGCCAAGGTACTACCATGATACTGTTGCACTAAGAATCTTCTGTCTCGTTTTTAGTATATTGCTTCATTTCATCTTCCCCAAGCAAATGTTCACCTCACCTCACATGTTCCCTTAAGACATAATCTTCTGCTTTGTGTTGTCGGACGCCACTTAACTAATAAACGCTTGCGATAGCCGCCCCAAAATTCTTATTTTGCAATCAAAATGGGCATAAAATATTTCAAACAGTGATATGTCTTACTGGGACATTTTTTTACGATAAAAGCAGCCCAAGATGGCAGAAACAGCCTCTAGGTCCAAAAATCACACACAACCGCTAGTTGACAAAAACAACGTCAGTGCCTTAATATCTGAAAGATGTGACGAACAAGCTGGTTTTCGATCGTTGATCATTAGGCCAAATACATAAAATTGACGTGAAATAATGTCGTCAGGACGAAATGAACAAAGCAAGCAACAAGTTCGGCCAAGGTCAACCACATGCAGACAACTTTGTGATGCCATTATGACGCAACGGGAACCGTGGCAGTCTGATCAGTAACAGTGTGGTTGATGGACCGTGGTAACCGCAAGATGTGTACAGAACGCTCCTCTGTGAGCAAGGGTGGATTATTCAGTCGAATTCCAGTCGTTTCAGCTGTGGTCAAAACTTACGGCTTTCGATTGACTGCTTTTGACTCCGTAAATCGGACGAGGAGAAAGGGTTGAGCCGACGGTGTTGCGTGAACCCGTGCGATGTGTTACAGTTGGGATTGGTATTTGTCTTCGTGATGCCGCTGTAATATCCGTCTTAAATTAAAGATACGATAGATACACATGCGACCAAATTGTAATCCTGCCCGTTTCTTTCGTATTCGGAAGTCAGTAGTTCAGAAGCCAATGCATTGTAAGACCCTTAAGCATTCTGCATGTGATAAAGATAAAGTTGATACCTCTGTCTTTGTCACATGCTATTCCGGTATACTTTTTAAGGGGGTGACTAACTGTTGATAAACCGTCGTCACGAGATACAGCCATTCTTCTGTCTCCTGTATAAAACGAAGGAGCACAAACAGTTCAGAGTTCATTCTTTCACGTACCGATTTTGGATAAAGGCGATGAAAGAAGATCCTGACCAGAAGCTCTATTAAGTTCCACTAACTTAAACCCTTTGATAGGGGTTCATAAAGAATATCAAAACTAAGCACATTACCTCTATCGTTCACAGCTAAATGAGTTAGTACACGTCAGGTGAACTTTTTCTCAATGTTCAGCCCATTTGCCGAATCGTCGAGGTAAGCCGTAAACAAGTAAGTCATATTTTTCACCTGTAGCCTACACTGATACGTTGTTAACGATCAGTACAACCATCTTTGGTTCGCTTGGCCAAGCACTCCTCACGGTCATTACGCAAAACACTTGTCGGTGCAAAGGTTGCATATGATCAGAAACTGAATAACGCCAATAGAAATGCATATATAATACACAAATGGCAGTACGCCGAATACAAGTGAATAATGAAAACTGTATAACAAAATGTGGGAACATCACAATCCGGATAGCGCAGCAGAAATGGTTTTGACAGTTATGAATCACCGATTGTGACAATGGAGCTTGCGGAGTATGACGGGCGGGGGTGTGTGTCTTTGATTTGTAATTTGTTTACTACATGAAGCTGTACAAGTTTTGGGGTCGAATATGTTTGTCGTAGGACTGCGTATTGTTCAGTTTGCGTGGTGGTGTCAAGACAGGATGTGTTGTTCAATATGCTGTGCAACAATGAATAGTCATTCCTCTTGATGTGTCACGTAGAGGTGCGTGAAAAAATCTGATTAGTTATTGGGGTGGTGTTCGTGGCTAACATCCATACCACACCATGAAATAGCTCATGTGTTGCTGGCACTGATATTAACGTTGCTCACGAAATTGGAACTGCTGATCATGTCGGACACTCCTTACCAGAAACTTTGTCGAGCAGTCCGTGTCGAGTACTCCCAGTCACTGTTGTGCCAGCCAGTCCCAGTCAGCGTTTTACCTGGCCGTCCTCGTCAACCACTGTATTGGCTGTTGGTTAAATAAGCATAGCTGTTTTTACAGTTCGCAACACCTTTCGAACTGTGGGTTAAAGGGATATGAATGTCGAGACGCGTCAACTGTTGGATTCGATGTTAGGGGAGGTAACTGACCTGATTACACACATGACAGTTTCGATAAGATAATTAAGAAATGGGTGCAGATGAACACCTTGGTGGTGTCGTGTTGAGTTTATTGAGATGTTCCAGCTGGCCGAACAGCGACCTGTCAAGTTCACATGAGATCGTTCGAAAACCTTACACATCTCGTAAATTTGCGTTTCAGTTCACTGCCACTATCGTATTCGGATTTAAGGGGAGGTAAAGAGAGATTCGTACACCATATTGAATCAGCGTAAATATACTTTTGAATTATCTGCGGTTTCTTTTGAATAGACTTCTCTACAGTTGATCCACACAGTTGCTAAGCTTTCTATACAACGCTTACGTGGATCAATCCAATGGTGAGGCCTAAGCAGCTTGCCTTTCAGAGATGTCTTACAGGCTTTACCTACAGCTTGATTAGTAACCATCCAACAGATTGTGTTACGCCTAGAAGCGGATGATCTCTTAGCGTATGATAAAGCTAAGTGAATACGAACAACTGCATGGTTGGATTCAAGATGGTTACTACAAAATATGCAGCAGTATTTAACGAGATCAAACCACCCGTGTCTGATGACAAGATGAGCACTTTGTATCCACGATTGCGTTGCGTAGAGGTATCGTCTTGTGGTGTACTGCCGTTTTCTGTGATAAAGTAAGGAATCCGACAAAGAGATGGCATGATACGTGCTATTGTAATAGGTGATCATTCTGACACCGGATATGGCACGTGATTGTTTTCCTACCGGAGTAGAACGACCAAGTTGTGCGTTCTTATCAGGAAAAATCACAGTGGCGTCTAAATGTTAGCCTGTTTCAAAAGATCGAAAGTAATATAAAAGAGCGGTTTTAACAGCATCTGACCGACTGTCTGTCAGGCGGTAATCGGACGCAACAAATGATCAGCGTCATTAAGTGCCGTGTTGCTGAAGTCCGTGGGCGCATTGCTGAGCTTACAATGTGATTCAATCAAGGAATCTTTGTTATGTTTCGAAGTTCATCGCGATTCCAACCCCATTTTGACTGTGAGGTTCAGTTTGGTCGTCGCCAAAGAATCTAGAGAAGCACTATTCATCCACAACTCTGTCAACCAGCGAATTCAAATGAGTGGCAGCATTAACATAACGACTATGCGCTTCAGTGATAGAAAAGGCAAGATTACAGGCTCAACAGACTGGTCACCAGGTCGGACATTAAAGTTGCCAGTGTTTACCAGTTTTATTGGTTTGAAGAAATAAAAACTGGGTGCAAGTGGAAAGAAAAAGTTTCTAATGAGTGGACTGGTTTATCAAGACAACGATAAGTTCGAGTATTTTCTGGTCGTTTATGTCGCTAAAATGGGATGGCTAGAAAGCCCTGACTTTGTCTAAACACACTGGGGTGCAAGATAAAAGAATATCGAGTTTTGCTGACGAATTCACAGGGTGTTATTGACTAAATTCTGACTCACATGACAGTAAGGGGCTGACCAAGTCCCGGGGCACAGTGAATAAAACACTGATGTATGCTTCCGGCTGCCACTGGGTGCAGTGTAGTTACATAAATGGGTAGTTCTGTAGGCTTTTTGATGATGTTGAGTAATATGTCAGCTGTCACGGTCAGCCACTTGGGGATCGGAATGCAGTGTTTCAACTTTCGAACTAGTTCTGCCGTATCTTCACGGGACCGTATCTTATCACTAAACACCTACGTAATCAATAATGCGACGCACAACCTTATAAGCGTAATCATTTTTCGTTTGATTGTCACCTACCGACATGTTCGACATGGCTGTGTTTGGAAAGGACGAGTCCCTAATCACTATAGCCCTCCGGACCAAGGTAGGATACAAACCTGGTCACTATGTTAAAGTTGTAGATGTCACTTAGTGTGGCAAGAGAGGTTATGCGGAATTCACGGTGAACGAATACCCAGTTGAACAAGCGATTTTTGTACGTGTCGCTGGTTAGTTAGTAGAAGCAATGAGTGTTCGACAGTGCAAACCTACCCAAGGCCACACAATGGAAGGACTATACTTCTGAACCATCGAAACACGATCGGATGGGCGCATCAGTTTTACAGTACTTTTTTATGACGACATTGAAAGCGAAGTCCGATAAACGCAATACGAGCTCGTACCATAAACTAAGAACTCAGAAGTAATATTCCGGTTCTACTGATCAGCGCGTGTTGATGTGATCTGCAATTTCCTCACACAATTGGTTGGGCACAGCGAGAGGTTTGCCCTAATTGCAGCAGATACACCCATACGCATGTGTACAAATCCCCTTACTTCCAGCAGTGCCCTGTCACTCGCGTCCACGCTGACAGTCGGCTTCTGTCACGAGGCCTAAACCTGTCCTGTGTCTAGTGATGAACAACGGGTATTGAAACGTGAGTTTTTTCCTAACTGGCCAGCTGGACGACTCGATCTGCTTACATTCATCGAAGTTTTCCATGCGGTTATACTGCTGCTGATGAATTATCGGAAACAATTCCTTCAGTTTGTTTTCTCGAAAACGTGACTGGCTGGTGAAATGGAGATAAGCGCCCAGAAAAAAAGAAAACGTACAGTTCAGTTAAGGGATTATGGATAACATTTTAGCATGCTGACATGCTCTTTCCTTACCCCGATGGTTCAAGATAACTCAAGGGGCTCATCACCCTACTGCGATGAGACAAAATAGCAGCGGAATCATAGCGCTGTGTTAAGGCTTTCATTGACAGACTTTCTAACCGAGTTGCGTCAGCAAATACAAATGAACCATGGCAACTGGAGCACACCACGATGATGATGTGGGTTGATGCGCCCCAACTATAGCATACACACTCAGTGTGGTGAACAAGGCCAGCCTGGCTGTCGTACAATTTGTGTTCAATTATTCGACCTAAGTAGGACGCAGGTCAGTGTAGATCCTAGTACAATGTAAAGACCCCAATGAGATGTTACTGTTCACACTCTCTCCCCCGCCGCATTAGCACAATCCGCTAGGTTTGGGTCACTTTGTGGAGATGGAGCATTTGCAAACAGACGTTCTGCGTTATATTCAGTTAATAGGAAATCCCCATAGAAGTAATGCAAGGTATACTGGTTCGGCCATTTTGATCAATCCTTAAAGGTTTCAGCTAATATGGCAGATTTTTTGTCCACGAAAATTTACCCCTCCCGCCCTAAGGTACCCCGTTTACACCCTTACGTATCCTCATATAAGGTTCCCTCAGCTCCATATCAACCGAATGTAACCAACTGTTTTTTTGGCGAACAGAACTGTTTTCGATAAATTCTGCTCTTAGGCTGTTACGTCTATATATCATATTGAGTTACGATAGGGGAAGTTGTTGATCAAGAATCAAACGACTTCGTTGTGGCTATGTTGGCAAAAGAGATACGTTTTAGAAACTCAGCGTTAATTGGGGTGGTTTGGGGGGGAAGGATCAAACTGTCATGTGGTTTGTGTGTATATGCTTCGCAGCGGTTATTGTTAACAAAGCACAATATCATTGTATTTTTCAGGAAATATCCGTGGATCCCCTGACCTTAGATGCTTTTCCATTGTGTTTGGTCCCATAATCCGCTCACACGTGCAAATCAGCATACTGGTCTGTCGTAATTATAGCAAGAGAGATCTGACACCTATTGACATTGTTCACAGACAGAAGACGTATGGGGTTCTGGACAATCTCCTACACAGAAAGACTAGTGGGACTGAGTGGGTTCCCAATGTGTTACAAACATCTCAATGGAAACATAATGTGAGCTCACAAAATGCTCCACAACTAAGGTAAGCCAACAGAGAGGGGAAAGCGCCAACAAAGATCTTTCTCTCTGTCGGCGGTATGAACTCGTGACAAGTATCAATAGGGAAAAAAATCGAGCAAAGTACTTCTTTCTAAAAGCAGGCCGGATGAAAACCGCATGGGACTGCGACAGCTTTGGTCACTTGTGAGTGTTTTCCAATTTTTATCACTCACTCACTCTCTCTCTCTCTCGTGTAACAACCTATGAATCAGAGATAACTGGAGTGAAGTGTACCAAACTTTGCTTAGAACCTCGTGGTATGTTTTAGAATTTGTAGCCCCAAATTAATCAATCACATAGCTCAAACACTCTGACCTTAGTTATATTACAGTTGGTACGGGTTCCTGACAAGTGATTTAATGGGTCTCACACTACAAATAACAGAAAGTAGTAGAACATAGATTATTAAATTCGTCTTGGTGGTTTATGGTAACTGAACCAGTGAAATGCCAGTTTTATCTTTCCGTCCAATAACCTCATTTCTATTCGAATATTTCTGTGCGATATAAAATCGTGGGTGCTACTCATTGCTTGGAATGTTTTTCACCTCGGGGTATCATGCCGCATTTTCACAAACATACCTGAGGTCTGCGAAGAAAAATAAGCAGTCTATAAACAGATAAGTGGATGCAGTTAGGCGGACATCCAAGCAAAACACCATAAAAGGCCAAGTCTTCTCAGTGACTCAGTTAGAGTCTTCTATATCAATATTAAAGACAAGGCTGAACACGATCTCCGTAAGACGTGACGAATGTGTGCCTGAGTGCGTAAAATACCAGAAATGTTCGCTGGAGTTAACGCGCTAACCCGCGTTCGAAAGTTAGCGTAGAAATCGGAGATAAACGTGAGTTTCGTGTTCACCTTATCAGCACTCTGGTAATATTAGTTTGACCTACTTCACTGCGTTATGCCATACTAAGTAACCAACGCACTGCGCTTGAGCTGATATTCATAGGCAGATTTGTTTTCGTTGTTGTCGTGATTCATCATTTGTTCACGATATTGGTAATCGAGCGGTGATGTGGACTACAACCGATGGTGCTATCTAGTAGGTTCGCAATAGCTCGAATCAAAGCCGGGCAGCAGACATCCAACTGTATCTCCTCAGTTGCGAATAGGCATTCAGATTTGGTTGTCCTAAATGTAAAACATCCGCCACCTCTGATTCCAAGTGTCTGCTGGCATATAAAAGTCTCCAACTTTTATACAACAATGTTTTCTATCATGTGGCAGTCTAGGACCCAAGTGGGCTAAATAATCTCAAGCTGCCTAACTCGAGACACAGGCAGCCCGGACTGAATTTGCCACCAAGTGATTGACAGCTGGCCTTGCTGCATCAAACCAGCAAAGCAACATAGAGAAAGCCATGAAACTTGAGTTTTCACAGAAAAAATTAACTTCATCCATTTGATTGCATCCTCGCCAGAATAAACTAAAATTGTTCATTGCTTAAAACAGAATGGTCATAAAACCAACCCTATGTTTTTTCGTCCAGCTCACTGGTGATTAATCAAGAATCAGAGTAGCCACCAGTTAAAACTTGAGTACAACGTCCCAGTGTGAAAGAAGCCACTCTAATGTTGCGTGGATATTGGGATAAAACAACTGATGTTCAGCTTGTAGCAAGTTAGGTATGTCCGCAAGACCTTGTCCACCTGAAGAACTGCGTGCAAAATTAGGTGCACCCAATCAACTGTGTGAGAACAGACACCAGACGGAAACAGTATACGGAAAGTACCACATTTTTACTGAGGGGAGTTGTACCATGTACTAACATTCGCTTTGTCTCACGTGTGTCTACGATCGACTGTCTGACAATTTACACGTGATCTCTGTTCACTCCATCACCAACTGAACTGACTAGTCCATTTTCTTCCCCAACGATTGATGGCAACCAAAAATGGGATTAATTCTGTAGAGTAAGATATTTGAAACTTCATGTACCTCTCATACTTGGAACGGGGAAGTTCACGCATAATGAACACAATTTCTACGAGAACATAACAATCCGTTACAGTAGTGATAACGCATGAATAATTTCATTCAAGTCTCGGACAAATGGAGTTTAATGCTTGTATAGAAATTTCTGTTGTTCCTAGGGTGGGTTGAAAACGAACAACCTGCGTTTACTAGCTGTTAAAGCAGTCCCCATATAATAAACACTCATGCAGTGTAACAAGTTTCCTTAATAAGATGAGGCAATGGCTTATAAGTGATTGTATTCCAGTCGGACAGAACGTAATGAAATGGGAACACAAATTTGTAAACCTGTTAAGACTGCCCTCCGATGAATGCATTCATAGCTTTCAAATTCATTGACACCGCGAATTTAAAACATTCACTATGTTTACAGAAAAGATGAAACAAGACGACTTACACCCAGATAAAATGTCAGAAGTCACTCCTAATTCCAGAAAGCATTTAATACTAGTTTGCTGTAGACTAAAAGCAAAACTGATTCGACACCATCTAACTGGCGTTGATTTTTTTTTAAAATTCCATCGTATATATTGAACTGTGGTCGCGACTGCGCGAATTCCTGCTTTGTTGAGAAAAAAGAAACGGCAGATCCCGTTTCCTACCCTCAGCAATCCAGACATACACACATTCTCCTGATCTTCCGAGATTTTCCTGTCTTCAAAGTCTACCTCTGGTTGACATTCACGTTTAACCTATTAATACCAGTCTTCCTTTCTCTGTGTATAGTTAACGTTTGAACACCCGACAACCTACGCCAATCATCTGTGGTATACCTACGAATAATCGGCATGAGAGACGGTTGATAGAGGCCGTAGTATGTAGCCTATCAACCTCAACGTATGCTTTCGATGAGGAAATAAGGATATTTGACCAACACTGTTAAATCTTCTACTCCCAATCTGACCGTTGGTACCACCTGGTACGTGCGGTTGAACGTACACATCAACCTCCGGTTAGTTGGAGAAAGTTTGCATTCTCCAGCCGTACTGTAACGCTGTTCCCATAATTGCATAATATGCACGTTCCTTAAACTGAATATTGATAGCTTTATTGTAAGCATGAATCAGATTGGCCGACTAACAGAACCTCGGGGATAAGAGCTCCTATTTCCTATGCCCCATCGCTCCTAATACAAATTCATAAGTACACAAACCAGTCAACAGCTTCGATGCTCCCGCAAACCGCGCATTGCATCAACATTGGGGCCTAGGTATGCCACCAGACCAAAGTTGGTCCTGCTGGATTTTCAGGACTCGAGTATACAGTCTTTGATATGAATTCACGCTCAATCATCTGGAGAACAGAGAACATCCCACTACGGCGGAGATACTAAGTAAACAGCACTTTCTAAAAGAACACTCCGTAAGTGACATAACGTTCGTCGCCGTGAAAAGGAATAAGTAGAAGAGACCAATACAAGATGTTGCACAAGTTACGCGTACAAATGTGGAAATTTCTACCCTTGAGCTCACTCACAAATTGTTTATGAGTGGTCAGCCACTGCAACTGATACTTGTTCGTCCGGGAGTCCATTTGCACACATTATTCCTACTATGGTTAGTAAAGGGGCTGGTTAGCAAAAATGGTTGCAGACTTGGCTGGGGGGCATTAATATATAACAGTTACCGTTGTCAGAACATGTTGTCTTCTCCGATGAAACACTATTTTCGAGGCAGGAAGAACAATCAAAAGCAATTTTACTGCGAGCAGCAGAATCAGCGCAGACAAAGTAAATCGCACAGCATTTATCCCAAGGCCTTCGCACGATCTGAAGTAAATAATAGTGTTGTATAACATGCAGTTTCGTTGTGAGTAGTATACTACTCTCAAGCAGTGTATTACCCACAGGGGACATTCAGGAACAAAAGGACAAACCCCGAACACGACGGACAAGAAGAGACAATCGGAACAGTGTGTACATGCTGTGCGAGAACTTTCACCAAGGCGAATGACAACGTACTGTCACCCAATGTATGTGAGTGCATGTCTGTCGTGCAAATGAGTGCACGCGTTTGTGGTTTAGTTTTTGACGTGGCTTGTACGGAAGTTTGCGCAATAGACAACTTGCTGGCCAAGCGTCTTTTGCGGACACAACGATAGTAGAGGTAGTCATCGATTTTTGACGGAATGATAAATGTTGTCGCCTATATGAACCCCCTTTCAGATTTTTGAGTCAGCATTTGCAATAACGAGGGCGAGCTTGATGTCAGTAGGATGGGGAGTTCGCTTATTATAGAGAATGTGGATGCAAAGGAATGAACGAACTCTCTCCTCAACCACGGACCAGTTAGAGCAGGTTCGTCTAATGACCACCGAACTCCAATAATTCAACAGCTTTGGAGTTTTTCGTGTAAACGATTGAAGTTCTTGGACTACACTCCACAACCTCATTTCAGACACATGACCAAGGGCGGTTGAATTAAGAACCTACACAGGACTGGGAATTCATTTGGTAGCGGTTGTATCAGGCTTGTTTGGACTCAGTGAAGCAAAGTGTACGAGACATTAAGATGTTCATATTAGGTGGACGCTCGAACATGTGTCAGTATTGTGAAAGCTCCTATCCTGATCAGCAGACGCTACGAAAATATGTGCCATTTTGTAGACCATCTGATTATAGGTAATTTAACTGTTTGGTTGTAATGAAGACAATTCGGTTGCAACGAGTCTGATCACATACAAGCGCTTATTGCTAAGTTATGGTCACGTGAGAGGACGGGACTCAAAGGAAAAGTGTCTGTTTCTTTCCGAGTAGAATATAACCTCTTTTTTATTCTAACCGGACAAATGCAGGTGAGATTCCACTTGAGATCAAATGGAATCACTCATGGAAGCTCTGACTTTCCAGAAGGTGGATGAATACGTGGCAAAACTGTGGTGTCTTTTCGAAATTTACTTCGTAAGAATACAACACGAATATGGTCTAATATCAAACAGCTGACGTACCTTTAATGGGTAGAAGTACAATCAACAGAATACATTACGGCCAACACAACGGTATCAATTTCGGGTATGGTTCAGTAGGTTCGGCCTGCTAAAAACTAACTCCATGGCCGACAGCGGTACATTTACTGGCATAACATTCTAGCAAGTTAGTTCATCAAAAGTAATTCAGATGGTCAAAACAACACCTAATTTCTCCTGGTCTTGAAAAGTGGGCGACACAAACGGAGAAGAACAGCTCCAAAACATCGGCTAGCTTAAAATAAGTCTCGAGTGAAGCGGTTTAATATGCCTACTATACAGCAGTAGCCAAGACTACCTGCAAAAATTTAGCGGAGTTCATGTTTTGACGTTGTCTTTGAGTAAGGACAATCCAAATATTGTCGGAATCTTGCCACGAAATGAAAAGACAAGAAGAAATAACTGATACACTTGTAGACCGTGCGGTTAAAACTCACATTAAGACGATCCGCCAAACGAACAATGTTAACAACGAAGATGAGCTCGTGAACTTAACTGACAAGCAATTAATATTCAAATCTCTAAGCGATTTAAGCACAAGGTTATTAGGTCAATGAAAATTAGGTGGGGCAAACACAATTCCATCTACAACAAAGGGATTTAAAAGAAGGTAATCGACGTGGTTTACTTTCTCAGGCTGCACAGCCCAGAAGAGTCAGTCGTTTGAACCTTATCAACCCGGTTAGCGTAGGTACTTCTGACGGGAAATACTTGCGGGAATCGCTTTCCCGTGCATACTTGCACTGCTTACTGGTGAAAGCGCTGTCTCTTGTTGGTCGAAATTATCGATCAATTTTCTGTCTCAGCAAGTGGTGCAAACTCAAACTGTAACACAATTATGAAAATAAGAAGTTTCTGTTCCCGCGCATTTCCCGAGCTGGAATCTTGCTACTTACAGGCTTTTTCGTACTTATTTCTTGAAAGTTACTTGGGAATATTGCAAAAAATCAAGATAAAAAATCCTGTTTAATTACAAGAAACCGAAGATTGTGAAGGTGTTTTTGATCATTCATCACTGGGTCAGTACGGCTGCACACAGCAAAAGGCGAAACTTTAGAGACTTAGGGACCGAAACCTAAACCAAACCTACTTCAACCATCAAGATCACACTAAACGTAGAATGACAAACATATCAAGCGAACTTGGTACACCTGTTTGTGTGGCCAATTTCCCGTAGTTAACCTTCTAGCATGTCCTCCGAGCAGACACACGATTTTAGGAACAAAAGTGTGAAAGTTGGCATGTGACCCTGCCCATGTTTCTTTTTATAGAAAAAATACTCCTCCCTAGAAGACCATCAGGACATCAATACAGTCCCCTATCGAGAAAATGGAACAACTCGTTCGCCTCCAGTTCACTTGTGAACTGAATCGATAGGTGTGCCTTATTGTCTGCCTTATAGACAATTCAAAGCCGACTGAGTGAGCACAAATATGATAGAGATCAGACGTTTAAATATTCGCATGTAGTTTAACTTTCCAGTTTCCCCATAAACTTACTAATTAGGATTGAATTCAGAGACAAGCCCACTGCCGCACAAACACTCGGTCGATATAAATCCTGACTGAATGTAAGGGTATACTTTAAGCGCGAGACCAGAGGGATCTTTGTCATCATTTTAGTGATGGATCTCACTTTTATGCCCGATTGATCGATCTAGTAGCAGATGCAACTGATTGTTCTCTGCTGGCAAGATGTTCGTACATAAGGAACAGACATCGAGTGGACACAGCATCTAGAACTTCAAGAACAAAGTTCACTACGTATTGGTTCAAGCTGAACAGTTCACCGTTGAGCATACGTGCGACAGGGCGAGCTACGCGGTTTAATTGAACTACTCTGTTTGTGGACCTCTGATAAACCAAACAAATGTAAGACAATAGAACCAGTTAGCTTTAATGCATTTAATTTAGTTTCTGTTATGATCCTACTCTTCAAGATTCGTTTTGTGCTCTGAACAACCTGACCTTCAGTTATCACAATCTTCTCTTTTTCATCCTCTGTTTTTCTGAATTCAGTTAATCTAATTCGTTTCAGCCTTAGAAACAGACTGTTAACAAGAGGTTTAGAGGAATGTGTATGGCACTGTGAAATACACGTGAACGAAATAAATAAGGTTGAGTGCAGCATAGAGGATGTTGAGACTGCTCATGCATCAAAATTTAGAAAAACTCTGGAAAATCTCCCGGCTGTTATAACTGGCTTTGTTAGCCATCATAACTCTGGAAGCAAGATTAGTACGTCCCGTTCCAATAAATATAAAAGTGTTGCAACTGAACGAGGACGGATACATGTGTACCATATTTGTAGACATTAAAGTGTTTTCTTTCTAACATCTAAAAGGACCTCTCTGAGAAATTTCTAGTTCTTTATTTGCACTCATTTACAGAAGAGATTCGGTGTCAAGCATTCTCTGAGGAGCTGTCACAAATAACGTCAAAGACAAACACGAATGAGCTTCGAGTAACTCATCTCGCACTATCTGCCTATCGCTATGCCGAGTTCTAGTAACAAAGTAATCAACAGAGGGTAAGGCAGAAAGCCTTGATGAAACGTAGTTGGCCGGCTACACATTAAGGGAGAAAGTAATCGTAAACAAAAAGATCCCATACGCCTTCTTACTTTATCTTTGTACAGAAAAGGATGGTGAGTCACTGTAACAACCAACCTAAATTAAATTGGTACAGAACACCCATTGCCTTTCAGTCTTGACCTGCTAGTTCGAATCGATCATCTCGTGAATTAGTCATCTAGACACTCCTATTCGCAGACCGGCCGTATGAAAGTTAGTGACAATGCGTCACATGCTGAACATCCATTTTTCCAGACAACGACACTTCACTATGCGTTCAGTCTAGGCTGGCAAGAGCCCGTCATCAGTGTGTGCACGCACGCAAAAAACTTGGAATGAAGATTAATGGGTATTCGCGCTCAAACCAGCAGCCATTCGACAAGCGGCTCCCTCTTTCTTCGAGTCGGTCTCTCGGTTCGGCTACTTTCTCCATCACCGGGTTCTTATGCTTTTTACAAATCCGGATTCTCAAAGGATTGGTTGGTACACTGTCATGCTCCGCTGCCTGATGGAGTGATGTATTTATAAAAAGTAAGAATGATAGCGTGAATAAAACTGTGGAGATTATAACGTATTCGTATCAATCAAAACATGTGAGTTAGTTGCAACGCGTTAGAACTTTACCACCGAGATTTTTGTAGTTAATAAAACAAATTCAGATGTATATTTTGAATGGCTAAAAAACTGTTTGATTCCATCCTTCTGAATATATGTAGCTTGCTTAAAGTGGCGATTGTAAACGAAGACTCGTGGGCTAGTGTTCTGTCTACTGCCGGATTTCCTCTTGTATACAACTACGTTTGCATATTTTTTTCGAAATGTTCTGAACACGGTAATTACAATCCATCTCATGACCATCTCGATTCGGCAGATTTACGGAGCCCATCTTCTGGACAATCCTAGCAAATTTGTGAGGATCGTTCACAACCCCGTGCTTTTGGTTGTTTCTTGTTCGTTTCCTTGGGCATCCAGATGATTTCCATCTGAAGTCGGAAGGAATTTTGTAGACTTACAGGGGTACCGTGCAAAATGCAGTTTTGCGACCACTGTTTCGATGTTTTCGGAACTCGCTCCGTTTACCAAGACAAACCAAGTGAATCTATTCAGTTCACGCACTGCACGTAGTCCAGTGATAAACCTGAGTATTATCAGACGGATTCGCCAATCCCATCATGCCATGGTCGTGATTACATAAGACTTGATGTGGTAGTAGACGTGTCTAGCCCCTGTTTGTCCTTAACTGTATGCTGTATATAACTGGCATGTACATTTGCGACTAATGAGGGTACACGAAATGTCGATATATCGCAATATACATCTTCTTTCTGATCTGACTCCTTGTTTCGGTTGTGCGATCATTGGATCGGCTGCTGTCGTTACGGTGTAAGGTATCAATGGGGCGGACACGCAGTGATTTCTATGAGTAACGTATCCAATCAAGCCAATTTCCGACGTCGTTGTCTAAGGAGAAATTGCCGAGAAATAACGTCAAACTAGTGAGATTAACATGCTTGAATATCGACGCTACTCAGGAGAAGATTAACAAATTCGTGGAAACCCAACATCGCTTCGCTGGAACTCTTAGTGGTTTGTCATTAGTTTGCTGAATGAAGTATGAGGTCTCCCCTACAGACACCCTTGAAATAACTAGGTGTTGAACTCGCCGCTCCATTCAGTGCACTCTTTAAAGATCAGTTGAAATGAGCGTTTCCTGGTGATGGTTTCAAACATATGCACAACTTCTCGTCTGCTAAGTCCATCCAGTCGCAGCTGGAGGTCCTCTCATTTGGATTGAAGATCAAAATACCACCCGGGAATGTCAACAATCCGAACACACAGGTTCAATTTGAATACATGCACGACCAACTGGAAGATTTTTCGTCTGCATCTTCTGGTGAGACCGGTTACTTCCGCGCAAAATTGGCAAATATCTCCAACCAGCTTTTGTCGGCGCCCATTCGCCAACAGTGTCGCCTAAGGCAGGAACACTATAGGGCCATGAAGGAACTAGGAGACATGGAACACCCGGTATTCTTTAAACCTGATGAAGGCTCTGGTGTTGTCGTTATGACCAATGACGAGTATTTAGGGAAAATGAACACCATTTTGGAAGATCAGAAAAAGTTCAAAGTGGACCAAGCAGCAGAAAACAACGCACTGTTGGAAAAGCAAGTTGTAAGGCAACTTCGGTTGTCGTTATTACATGAACACATACGTGAAGCTCAGTATAAACAGCTGAAACCAATTGGCACGGGAACACGCCGATGGAAGGGTGCTCCAAAAGTACACAAGGATGGTGCACTTCTACGTCCGACCTCGTGCACAAACACTTCTGTCTACCACAAAGTTTCTGGCTGGCTAGTGAACATTTTGATTCCCATTCGAAAAGTTTTATCCCCAAATTGCTTAAAGGAATCCTTTGAATTGGCTGAAGTCTTAGAAAACACTTTGATCACTAAGTAATGTATTCCATAGATGTCGATTCTCTTTTTACAAATGTTACTCTTCGTGAGACAGTTGATTTTTTGTGTGACTTTATCTCGAGTCCGAACTGTGCTATAGGTATTCCAAGTGAACACCTCAAAAATCTTTTGTTGTGCATAGAAAACATTCGTTTCGATTTTGAGGGACTTGCTTACGAACAGATAGACGGTGTTGCTATGGCTAGTTTGTTGGGTCCAACACTAGCGGACATCTCAAGAACGATTGAGTGGCGATTCTCGAATAACATAGCTAAATCGTTATTGTACAAACGACACGTTGATGGTATTTTAATTTTTACTGATGTTGCTCATTTTGATTTGTTTGTCAACTTTCTTAGCAATATTCATCCAAACCTACCTTTGTCTTACGAATTTGAATCGAACAGTTTACCTCTTTTGGATGTACTCATTATAAAACGTGTGGATGGCAAGTTACAGCACTCTGTACATCGCAAACCGACATGGGATGGTCAATATCTTCAGTTTTCCAGCTTTGTACCTATTGCATACAAAAGGGGTTTGGTTAAGATACTGTTTCATAGAGCTAGGCGTATTTGTACCCCTGACAAACTGCAGGTAGAACAGGAGTTGCTGAGATAAACTTCACTAGCAAATGGATACTCCGATAAATTCATTGAGGCAGACAGCACGACGAAGAACAGCACTAAGCACATACTCATGGCTTAAAAGAAGGTGGGTTTTTTATTCTTGCCATACAAAGGTGACCACCTAGCCAACGATATAAAACACAAATTAAACTGTACTCTCGCTCGAACGTATGCGGCTGCACAGTTGCGCTTATCTCAAACCACGAGGACCAGTCCTCCGCAATCGCGATAGTTTGCCAAACTCTTCTGTCTCCTATGTTGTGTACCCGTTCACTTGCAGTTGCAGTGACTTTTACATAGGCAGAAAAGATCGACAACTATCACAGTGAGCCGCCGAACACATCCCGAAGTGATTGAAACAACTGGTGACACACCAGCATCAACTTGGTGCACTGAGGGCTCGGAATCCAACGTCATCGATCACTAAGCACGTCATAGCAACAGGTCACCAATTTGATCCAGTAAACTCACTCAAGATAATGTTGCGTAATAGAAACCCGAAGTTATTGGCTTTTTGCGAAGCGATACTTATTCAAACTTACCAGCCGACGTTATGTGTACAAAAGTGGTTGAGGCAACCTACTGGGTTGCTATGGTCGTGATTGCATAAGACTTGGTGTGATTGTAGGCACGTCTATCCCCTGTTTGTCCTTCCCTTTATGATGTATATAACTGGTATGTTTTACTTTTGCGAATAATGAGGGTAAACGAAATGTTAGCGTACCGCAGTATATGTCTTACTTCTGCTCTGACGAAAGCCACAGTTGCAAATTTACGCATATGACGGTGTAAAAACAGTCCATGTATCTCGTACCTCACTATTGATATAAACACTTGTGAAGCCGCAGTATGATCTACATGAGGAGGATCATCCAATGCTGCATACACCACGTGGCATGTTTCCAAAAACGCTAAGAGTCTGTACAGAAGTCGAAGGATAAAATTCAGCACCATCAGCAGCAAAACGCGCTGTCCAGACAGGACACAGAATCAACGGTTGTGATGCATCCTCTATGATTTGGTACAGCAACCGTTAATGCATCTACCATTTTGCTAAGGCTTTGGCCGCTGAACGCCACAGTCTCTTTCTATGTGCTCAAAGACGGTCTGCTTTGATGCTGCGCTTATCATGATAGTCATTGTTCTCATGACTTTCACGTTGTACATAATACTTCAGATGCTTCAGATAACTTACAGGCTCATGTGTGATCATCATCACTTCCAGCTTTGAATCGTATCCGTGGGTAGTATAGCTCGGAATACTACTGATCCTGACAAGTTTTCGCAGAGTAGCGGAGAAGTAAATAAGTGTAAGTGTATGGCAAATAAAAACAGGAGGAAGGGAAACAAAGATAATTGACTTTCATGAAAAATAGGACTTAACAACTTCGTAGATATACGCTTGCCACTGTCAGAGTTATGGTAGCAATAAACGGGACACAGCCCGTTCGATTTAGTGTAGCTAACAAAACTGATAGCCCACATATGCACCGCAGGTTTGCATTCGTCGCGCCAGGATTGAAAGTGCTAGAAGCAAACGGAAACGAGTGGTCCAAAATAAATGGCATGAGCACGTTAATAACAATACATGGGCACAAGAGAAAAGGATCATCGCAAACAAAAGAAGATCAGTGACAAGAAAAAAAACAGGCGGCTCACCGTCTGGTGCGTTCACAGACCTGAACAGCGCCACTGATCAGACAAAAATGCATGCACAATCAGTCGCATTCATTGGTTAACAACTTTTTTAAAGTTTAAAACGATAACGAGTATGGCTGTCTCAATCAAAAAGAATGTATCAACCTTATAGGTATCTTAACCACTCCGTGCAGTGTGTGCATTCATAGTTGTCAGAATCGGTGGAACGAAACCACTCGAGATGAAATTCTAAATCAAAGTTCACGAGTCTAAAACAACCAACTTAATTTGCCATTCACAATCAGACACTTTGACTTGAATAATATCAGATCGCTTAGAAACAGTCGATTTGTGCAGTTTTGCTGTCATAGCGACCGATTGGACGGCCAGTCCTATGTGTGGGCCAGCCTTGGTTTGTTCGTGACTTCAAAGATCAAGTGGATACTTCGATGACATTGACGAAAACGTATACGATGATAACGGTAAGAACAAAACACGCACACAAAGGCATAAACAAGAGCACAATATAATTTATTGAACAGTGCCCCTATTTGTAAAAGCTGTCAAGCCGATAATGTGTGCTCATATGAATGGTATTACCGCTGCAACATCGCCATCGATATAGCCTGAATCGTGTCAAATAGTCAGCTCATCGAAATGAAGAAAATGCGGAGAAAATAGGTGAGCCGTAATCATAATGGATTGTGATCGAACGTGCAGATGTGAGGATAGTTAAGTTGAAATCAGTGCTGTGATAGTAAGCATGCCGTTTTCACAAGCACAATGGCCGATTAAAGATGGACCTTAAGAACAGCAAAATTCCAGTGTCACCCCATGCGTTAATCTATGGTCGGCGATGGTTCTGACCAACTGAGAGCGTGATTCCAGCCGCCGTTTACTGTAGCAATGGTGACAATGAGGAATGTTACCGGAGAAGGGAACCATTAAAAGAAACAGATAAACGGGAAGTGGAAACGAAAAATCAGTTTGCTAGTGCAGGCAATCCAGTGGATGTGGCATGCTGTCATTATGTATAGAGCTTCTAAGCCCCAGCATTGGTGGCTACCAGAACTAAAACCTGTAGAGCGAAACCCGTCTGCTCTGAACAACGGAAATGTCAGGCACTATATTCGAGTTTCGCCCTCGTTTGAGCCCGTCGGTAGTAAATATCCTTGCCAGCGCTGGAATTAGAACTCCGACCACAGTTTCATGAGGCAACCGTGTTAACCACTGTGCCAGCGGCCTTGCATTAGGTACGACTGAAATTATCATGTGCAATCCCATTTGCTTGTGAGCAATGACCAGACTGTCCAATTGAACCGAATGAAGGCCGTAACTGATACGAGGACTCCTGGTGAGAAGGTAGGTAAAGCCCGAGCATGATGACTGTTTTCGAAAGAGGTTCGCTGAAAAGTGTATTGGATTGCGACAGACATAATCAATTGGGAGTGATGTTCGATTCGTGTTAAACAAAACTCCCCTATTGCTTACCAGCAATGACAGAGTGTCAACGATGCCGCATGCCTCCGATTTTCCAGTTGATATCTCCAAGCTAGTCCTTTATTTGAAAGTGGACCTGTCAAGCGTTCGTCTTAATTGTGAAGGCAGCAATACAAAGTGACTAGTGTGCAACTTATTAAACTTTGGTAAATCGGAAAGAGTTTTCAACGTGGACAACAATCGCAGGCTAATTCACACTCCTAGTTTGTTCCCCGAACAGGCGGGATGGCTGGCCTCATCAATATACTAGACGGAACCGTCAGTACAATCCCGCGCGTAGCGCGTTAACCGCTCTTTATGAGATTGTACCAGCAATGTTACTTAGCATAAGATAGAAACGTTTATAAGCAGAACGACTGAGTCACACTGATTACTGACTAGTTAACCGCAACCAGTAGGCACATGAAACCGGTAATGTGAGTTGCACTGAACAGCCAGCATAATGAAAAATCGTCGGCTGGAAAGGTTTACTGATAATGATAACATCAATCATTTATACTGTGCAACCTGATATTGAACAGTTCGCCATGATAATACCTAAGAAAATGCGACAAATTAGAATGACGTTCAGGCCGATGGGCTGTAAGCCTTCGAAGGTTTGGCAATTCACAAACTTTTGAAAATCCAGTTGGGAATTAATGAACTCTAAAACGCGACTGAGAGTGAAAGGGCAATTTCAGACAGCTGACTTAACAAAAACACTAGGAATACGACCAGAAGCTAAGACAATGATCATAACACCTAAATACTAACCTATTATTAATGAATGATGATTACACCTAATAGATAACATATTCGTACGTCTAATATAAGGACAGAGAAAACTCTGACTGCAACAGTCGTTATTTATCAGATCGCATGGGGGTGGTGTTCGGTTTGAAACTTGCCAGGGAGAAAAAAAACAAGATAACAAGCGTTGTTTCCGTAATCTTCCCCTTTAGCTTTAACGAGTTCGAAGATGCACACTGACAGTAAAAAGCGCATTCAAACAGAGAGACACATGAATAAAGTTGCGGGGCGAACGAAACCGAACCGATTATTCAGAAGCCACCATGTCAAGTTATAAGCTGGCGTCGGCTATGATCGTGAAGGCCAACACCGTGCACAACCTTCCGACAACGTGAAAATGCGACATGTGTTTACGAAACTTGACCAGGAAGATGACCAAGAAGCTGTAGAAAGGTTACTAAGACGACTAGCACAAAATTAACAGCCGAGTTTTCGAGTGATAGAGCCGCCACACGTTCCACACACAAGTGGTTCAGCAGAGGGGAGATTCCGATGCGTCACCCAATAAGGGTAAAAGAGAACACCAAGAAAATTTGAAGGTAAACGAATCTTTATTGAGCAGGACTCCAAAAGAAAAATGATCTCACAATGAAGTGAAAACGAGGACGGACTTACTGATTTTAAATTCTTGGACACGAAAACAAGATAAAAATGATTCGAAAAAGTTCGATCATTCACCATGGCAAATTATATGGACAGAAACCACGAGGGGCACCACGTAAAGCCAACCATCGCTTCGGGTGTGTAAGTGACTGACACAATAAAATCGCAAGATGCACAGATCAATGGGGTGATCATGCACAGACTCCGAAGTGATAATCAACGCCACACACTGGTAGTTGATGGTGAGAAACATACAGCGAAGACAGAGGTGTACTGTGTAGCACTGTAAATAAGGTTAGTATGAGCTTTTTGGAAAGAACGTAAAGTTTTAGTGTTGCAAACAAGTAACAGCCATCGGATGGGAACATTAGATAGTTCAGCTGCGCATAGCACCCGGTAAGGCAGTCCGGCTCACAAATGAGAATGTAGAATTCCAACCACAGTACAAGCGAAGTTTAACACTGAACAGCCCTGGAAAGAGTAATATAAGAGAGCGCACCACACCGAAGGTGTTAGTCTATTTAGAGCACTGCAACTGCTAGCACCACCAATCCGAATACCAGAATAACAGTCGACAAACAACCTTGCTAAGTGCATTCAAGTAGCATCTTGCGCGCTGATAGTGTTCGTGCGCACATATCGTGTACACGTAGGTACGGAATTGCGATTAAACATATTCGGCAACGCACCTTCGATTTCAGACTACTTTTTGTGATCGGTCAAGACAGGGGAAATATGCAAAAAAATTTGTTATTCACCAGTAAAAGATGAATAGACAAACAACGGCGGCCGGTTATGTGTATGGTGAAGACCATCAAACACTTTTCTGCACAGAAGTTGTGAAACACAGGTAATCGTGGCTGGCGTTTGAAATTAAGCCAGACCATTCAAACGTTGGCTTAAGTATGTATGTCAGCACGAACCTCACGTGCCATCATCGAAATCTTGCTGCCTCCGCGATAACACTCGACCAGTTTTCTACCAAAACTAAAATGTCGCAGCTCCGGTGTCGAGATGAATGGCACACACCCACGGTAGAAGTACAACCAAGCTATTTCGCTATAAGGTCTACGGGAATGATCCTTCGCACATTAATGTCCAAAAACATTAATAAACAGAATAGCTAAAAGTATCCCATTATGAGCTTACTGTACTCGAGACAGGCATCAATACATCAAAAAAGAGTGAGGCAAAACCATCAAGAACGGTTTACATACGTTGCAAGTCTGGAGGAAACGAGTAAATTGCAATTCGATCATTTCCTTCCATATTTCATTACATCGTTTCGGTGTGCCTCGGACGAGTGTCGTACAAACGAGATCCACATTATTAAATCCTTCCTTCATAACACTCTTCAATTCGACAGGCGAACTTAAAGTTCGGCATTCTGGTGTGCTTTTTGACTCAGCAATCCGCATGGATTATTAAGTGGGTTGAGGCTCGAACCTGGCCATTCACAAATTTACCAGGCAGAAGCAGACAAGCTCACGATATGTAGGATTTGTGCATTAATGTGTTGTTCACTCAGGAAGTGTCAGTACTGCGCATTATATCTCAATAAATGGCAGATGAAAACGCTGATAAGGGTTGCCATACTTTGATTTCTTTCCAAGATTGCGAGTCCATTCGAACCAACTAATGAAAACGTGCCCCAAACCATTACCACAAGATAAACGCTAGTGTACCCGCAAAAGCCAGGTTCCGTTCTTTGGGGGTCACGCCAGTAGTAATTTTAGGTAACCGATATAAGAAAATTAATCCTTTACCATCAACCACTAATGAATCAGAAATATGACATTCGATTTTCTCTGGGCGTTACTGGATTTGCTGATGATTCCGCAGAATCATTGAAAACTAGCAAATGGATTTATTGCAGTGCCCGTTACACAGTCCTTGTTAATATCTTTAGCTCAGGCGTCCAATCTGTTTCTGCCATTTGTACTGCCGTTGGATGTATGGACACCTAACAGTTGCTTGTGGAAGTCACGTACGAAGTCTGTCGAAGGACCAGATCAAATGGACCCCAATAAGTAAGTGCCTAACTGGTCATCAGCGTAATTGGATTCAATGCAACTAGGAGTGTTGGTCTTAGGTCTTGACTATAAAACATGATCACACAAGCATAATTGCATTTATACTTGAGAATCACCTCGATCAGTTGTGTGATCTCCGAACAACTAGTGCAGACAACCTAGGTTGGTTAAACACCCAATTCACCGATATGGTTTATCGGTTTAATGTGATACCGACCAACTGCTGGTGTGCTATCACAGGCAACACCTACAGTCAATAGGACTTAAGTAGAAAGAATGTAGTAGTACTCAAGCCGGATAAGTGTTCTGATGCTATCGCTTTAGACAAAAATGCGTAAGTGCAGAAAATATTGTCAATATTGGGTGATCAAAGCAAAGTTTCAGTGAACAGAGAGAGCGGATATCACCAAAATTGGAGACTGCACAGAACACTTGCAAGTACTTTTACGGTTGCAGATCATTCATGAGAAAACGTGTAAATCTTGTAAGCCAAGCGCATCATCAACATCTCAAACTTACGGCCTACCGAAGACGCTAAAACCTGGAATACCGCCTAGGCCAACTTCCACGATCATAAACTCTCTGTGCCATACGCTGGTTAGCTGCTATTCTAACTCTAAAACGGAAGGTTCAGGCACATTCCGCTTACAATTCTTTTGAATCGATCAGTGACTTAGACAAGATCAATCTTGCCAAAGAACACATGTGTCCTGTAGACGTTCAGTCACTGTTCAAAAATGTCCCATCGCGCAAAACGATCGGATTTATTTGAATTCGTCGCGAAGACATTATCTTGCCTCCCCGACCGATATACCGAGGAAAGCTGTTGTCTTGCACTAAGATAGTCAGTTTTCGTTTTCTCAGACAGTTTAACCGCTAAGTAAATGAGGTAGATATGGACAGTCCACTAGGTCCAACTTTAGAGGACTTTCTCATGATAAGAATTAAGCAAGAGTTATCCACGGAAATAGCAGTTTGAACATATTACAAGCGTCAAGTTGATATTGACACTCAGTCGATCTAAAGGGGTAATGGGAAACCTGGTGCAATACCTAAATACCTGTCATCCTAACCTGAAGTTTACGTGTGTATCGCGTAAAACTTCTCGACAAATTCAAAACACAACGCAGCAAACAAGCTCATCTTCTGTTATTCATCATCAGGTTAAATAAATCATACTTATACCACAATTCGTCTAACGTGTGAAGTTGAGGGCAGCTACTGCCTATTGTTTTTAGGCCTGCTACCGAGAAGACGGTTCGATCAAGAGACCTGTCTACAGAGTCCAAGTGGCTCCGCCAATACTTAAAATTTAGCAGCTTCGTACCTGTCCAACATAAGTTAGCACCAGGAAATGCGCCGTTCACACGAAAAAGGCGAATGTGTGCGGAGGACGGTTTTGCAGAGGCAATAGAATTGATTACTTCTGTTCTACGACCGAATCGATACCCCCAAAAAATCAAACAAAAGGTACGGTAAATAGAAGGCGCCATCAGAAAAGGTGGTCATTGTAGAAAAAAGGTGGCCATATCATACAACAGACTAAAAAAATTGATTAGAACTTTTTATCGCAACAAAACTCCGTGTGATTGCTCGGACTCGCTGGATGCTAGTGCCATCACTCGAAGGCCAGCCTGTTCGTGCCATCTCACACTGTTGACTAATTTATGAGTAATTGCAGTGGACCCGTCACGGTGAGACTGGACCTTGACGTGGTGTGACGGCTTGCGCATCTCTATGACCTTTTGGGCTAAACTGGACAGAGTTACTCATACCAGGCAGGCCAACAGGTAGAGGTCTGACAAACCACAGTCTCCTGGTCCTCCAGGTTGGGGGTTGGAAGATGGTT